>OX123182.2:47153126-47451813 GCA_944739405.2 Euclidia mi | reverse complement strand
ATACCAAGATAAGATTTACACGATTTTACGTGGTGAACATAAAAACGGTGGCTCTCATTAAGTTAGCAGTACCCTAATTAAGCATCATAAACTTACAACATTTTTTATATATGTATATAGATATACGAAATTAAAATCATGAAAATTCACGATATTGTAACATCCATATACTCGTAGTATACGCATATCTACGCAAAAGCATACGCTTAGCCTCAAACGTTCATATATGTAAACATTTGAAAGTTTTACAGGTATTAAGATAAATATGAGTATACGGACGTGGCAATATCATAAAAGTTTCAAACTATTAATCATTTGACATCTTGGACGTCAAATGACAGATATTGTGAAACTTTTACGACATTATAACGTCCGTATAAGTACATATATGTGTAAATAACTGTGAATCGCACAAGTGATTTGTTTAAACCCTGCTAAACAATAAACAAAAAATAAAATCTAACACAAATTAAATCGCCGCGCCGATTGAAAAATAACATTTAGATTTAAATCACAGTCCCAAGAAATAGTAACTTAAATTAAAGGTACCTGTCTACTTACATCTGATTTAAAATCGTTATTATTTAGGAACACTTTTAATGAGGTAGATATGATATATACTGATAAGTAATAATCAGGTCACTTAAAATACAAAATTATCTTAAATAAACTCAAGTCGAACACAGTAGGCTATACCAACCTACGTTTATAAAACGGATATACGGACGTCAGTAATCCAATTTGATATAAACGGACGTTGAAAATCCCACGATTTAAATATATTTCAATTACCTGACATCCGTATAATATTAAAGTTTACAATATTAACTTACACAATGAAATATACCAAGATAAGATTTACACGATTTTACGTGGTGAACATAAAAACGGTGGCTCTCATTAAGTTAGCAGTACCCTAATTAAGCATCATAAACTTACAACATTTTTTATTTATGTAAATAGATATACGAAATTAAAATCATGAAAATTCACGATATTGTAATATCCATATACTCGTAGTATACGCATATCTACGCAAAAGCATACGCTTAGCCTCAAACGTTCATATATGTAAACATTTGAAAGTTTTACAGGTATTAAGATAAATATGAGTATACGGACGTGGCAATATCATAAAAGTTTCAAACTATTAATCATTTGACATCTTGGACGTCAAATGACAGATATTGTGAAACTTTTACGACATTATAACGTCCGTATAAGTACATATATGTGTAAATAACTGTGAATCGCACAAGTGATTTGTTTAAACCCTGCTAAACAATAAACAAAAAATAAAATCTAACCCAAATTAAATCGCCGCGCCGATTGAAAAATAACATTTAGATTTAAATCACAGTCACAAGAAATAGTAACTTAAATTAAAGGTACCTGTCTACTTATTTCTGATTTAAAATCATTATTATTTAGGAACACTTTTAATGAGGTAGATATGATATTTACTGATAAGTAATAATCAGGTCACTTAAAATACAAAATTATCTTAAATAAACTCAAGTCGAACACAGTGGGCTATACCAACCTACGTTTATAAAACGGATATACGGACGTCAGTAATCCAATTTGATATAAACGGACGTTGAAAATCCCATGATTTAAATATATTTCAATTACCTGACATCCGTATAATATTAAAGTTTACAATATTAACTAACACAATGAAATATACCAAGATAAGATTTACACGATTTTACGTGGTGAACATGAAAACGGTGGCTCTCATTAAGTTAGCAGTACCCTAATTAAGCATCATAAACTTACAACATTTTTTATATACGTATATAGATATACGAAATTAAAATCATGAAAATTCACGATATTGTAACATCCGTATACTCGTAGTATATCTACGCAAAAGCATACGCTTAGCCTCAAACGTTCATATATGTAAACATTTGCAAGTTTTACAGGTATTAAGATAAATACGAGTTTACGGACGTGGCAATATCGTAAAAGTTTCAAACTATTAATCATTTGACATCTTGGACGTCAAATGACAGATTATGTGAAACTTTTACGACATTATAACGTACGTATAAGTAAATATGTGTCTAAATAACTGTGAATCGCACAAGTGCTTAGTTTAAACCCTCTTAAACAATTAACGAAAAATAAAATATAACACAAATTAAATCGCAGCGCCGATTGAAAAATAACATTTAGATTTTTTTGGTAATAAGGCGCATTTGACATTTCGTTTTGGTGTAAAATTAGGGATATAAATCACAGTCACAAGTAACAGTCGCTTAAATTGAAGGTATCTACTTACTTCTAATTTCAAATTATTATTATTTAGGAATAATTTTAATAAGGTAGGTATGATAGTTAAGTGCTGATAAGTAAATTATCTCAAATAAACTCAAGTCGAACACAGTGAGCTTTACCAACCTACGTTTATAAAACGGATATACAGACGTCAGTAATCGAATTTGATTCAAATTATAAACGGACGCCGAATATCCCACGATTTAATTATATTTCCATTATCTGACATCCGTATAATATTAAAGTTCGCAATATTAACTAACACAATGAAATATACCAAGATAAGATTTTACACGATTTTACGTGGTGAGCATAAAAATGGTGGCTCTTTTTAGGTTAGCAGAACCCTAAATAAGCATCTTACACTCACAATATTTTTATATACCTATTTAGATATACGAAATTAAAATCGTGAAAATTTACGATATTGTAACGTCCGTATACTCGTAGTATACGGACGTTACAATATCGTAAATTTTCAAACTATTTGTCATTTAACATCCTGGACGTCAAATGATAGATAGTATCAAACTTGTAACGAAATTGTGGCTAAGCGTATGCTGAGATTTGGGTGACGCAACGATTATTTAATACCGGAACATACTGACAGCTGCATATGCTGCGGCTCAGGTTCTGCTCTGGCAGAAGCTGACTACCTGTGTCTGCATCAACTGCACTGAGTTACAAAGTCATACGCATATCTACGTAAAAGCATACGCTTAGCCTCAAACGTCCATATATGTAATCATTTGCAAGTTTTACAGGTATTTAGATAAATACGGGTATACGGACGTGGCAATATTGTAAAAGTTTTAAACTATTAATCTTTTGACGTCTTGGACGTCAAATGACAGATATTGTGAAACTTTTACGACATTATAACGTCCGTATTAGTACATATATGTCTAAATAACTGTGATTCGCACAAGTGATTTGTATAAATACCCTGCTAAACAATAAACAAAAAATAAAATCTAACACAAATTAAATCACTGCGCCGATTGAAAAATAACATTTAGGTTGTTTTTTTGTAATTAGACGCATTTGACATTTTGTTATGGTGTAAAATTAGGGACATATATCATGACCGATTTTAAACTTTCGCGATTTGTATACATCATACAATATTATTTAGCGGGTCTTAGTCGCGATAATTTATTTATTTCAAGGCATACATACCTCTGTTATTCTCCTACGTTTCTACCGGCTTGCAACAGTTGTGGTCGCGGAGGGACTGATGTCAGCTCAGCGCCGTCCTTGTGAAGCGCGGGTTTCGGCAGCTACCCTCACTTGTTTTGTATTTTTGATATTTTTAGTTCTATCCGCACTGTCGGTACCTCGACACACTACACTTATGACGTCTACACACTGATGAGTTGTGTTACTGCGGCGTTGTTTGCATTTGTTGATAACTGGGTTCCAAGTGGTCGATAGTCTGTATCCGTCCTCCCGGTTGAAATTTCTATGTTTTTTGATTTCAACCGCTTCACGGCTTCACGTACTATCCTGGAGTAATAGTGGCGATCGGTGGATAATACTTGTGGTTGATGTAATTCTATCCAGTGGTTTGGTCCAGATTCCAGCAAATGCTCAGCTATGGCAGATTAATTAATTTGTCGATTTTTGACAGCTGTGATATGTTCTTTGACCCTTTCAGCGATCGTTCGTTTGGTCTGTCCGATATAGGAACTACCACAACTGCAATCGACCTTGTAGACGCCTGGTGTTTGTAGAGGAATTACGTCCTTTGGGGTACGCAGATTGTGTGCTACCTTGGAGAGGGGACTATATACAGTCTTGATGGAGTATTTCTGTAGTACTGTTCCAACTTTGTCCGTCACTCCCTTGATATAAGGCATGTAAGCCGGCACTCTGCTTACTTCAGGTTTGCGGTCCTTCCTCTTCCGACGGGGTATCTCCTTTTTGTATCCGTTGCGCCTTAGTACCTTCTGAACATGTGACAATTCACTGTTTAAGTGTTCAGGGTCACAGAGGTCATAGGCTCTGTTCACTAACGAGGTCGCTACGGATTCCAAATGCTCGCATCATCACCCGCGACATGTAATATATTTATATATTATATTTATGTATCATATCTATGAATAATTATATATATCTATAGTATATTTATGGTTAATAATATGTATCTAAATTATTAATATGTATTTAATAGATATCCTATTTTCACCACATGGCTAATGTATCTACCTCATCTATCTCTGCAACACCAAAAGGTTGACTGGCAGAAAATGCCACTAGGCATTAAGTCCACCTGTGTACTATGTTTGTGCATAAAGAATAAATTTAAAAAAAAAAATATGAATTAACACAATTAAATATACCAAGATAAGATTTTACATGATCCACAAAAATGGAAGTAGAGTATACTCTCTCTTACCACTACACTGTACACAAACAAATGTACCAGCTAATACAAAAACTAAACAAACTAAAATAACTGATTATTTTACAACTATACAACCACCAAAAAAGGCCCAAAATACTATTTGTTTTCGCAGATAAAATTAAGCCAAGAACTACTACAATAATACACCAAAATATAGCAGGCGTAATAAATATACAAGAGCTTATTGAGGTAGCCATAAATGATTTATCGAATAATATAGGTAATATTGACATTATCTGCTTAACAGAAACCTTTTTAAAACAAGGATCTGAACCCAACCTTAGAATAGGCAATTACAAATTAGCTTTGTTTTTCTCACGCCCTAACCAACGCAGAGAAGGCTCATGCATACTAATAAAGCATGACCTGGCATACAAACATATTAGCAACTTACCACCTTTATTCCCCCTTCATTTTGAATGTAGTGCTAAAGAAATTACTACTTTTAATCTTGTAATAGTATGCATTTACAGAACACCCTCATCCAGCACAAGTATATTCTTAAATAAATTTGAAAAACTCACTGATAAGTTATGCAAGAAGTCTAATACAACGTTATTATCTGTGTAGATTGGAACATTGATACATTAAAGTAGGTAAAAAGTATCCAGTGAATTACAATCCATACTTAAAACAATAACTTAAAAAGCCACATAACATTACCGACGCGAAAATCATCTTGTTTAGATCAAATTGTAAGTAACGTTCAGGAAGGTAAATCTAATATTCATTACCTAGCATTATCTGACCATGAAACTGCCCAATCGTTGACTATCAACAATGAGACCTACAGTGTAAATAACAAATCTTATAACTATCAATACAAAACCATTAGAGATCTTAGCCAGGAAAACATGGTCAAATTCAAAAACTGCATTAATAATTTGCACTTCACTGAGGTATACGAACAACAAAGTACAAATGAAGCATTTAACACCTTCCATGACACTATCACCATGTTTTATACTTTATGTTTCCCTAAAATAACCATAAAAAGTGTAAGTGTAGTCAAACACGTAAAAAATAGAAAACTAACTAAAAATATAAAACGATGTTGTATAAGAAAAAGAATGCTATACTTGAAATATCATCTTGATAGACACAATAAAAGACAGAATAAGACAAGGTATAACAATTATATAACAATATTAAAACAATGTATCAACAAAGCGCAACAAATAAACAATCTAAACTTCATTAAAACGCAAAAAATGCCTGCTCAGCTGCATGGAAAATTATTAAAGAAAACAATAATAGAGCAATAACTAGCGCACACATAGAATCAATAGAATTTAACAAAAAGATCTACACCAAGCCTATTAAAATTTGTAATTTATTTAACAATTACTATGTATCACTGTGCAGCAATGTTAAAAAATACGAAGATACAGGCTCACCTAACCATATCACCAAAATATCTCAAAATACTAAGACCCTTATTTCTCACACCAGACAACTCTGACACATTAAAGATAATAAACTCCTTAAAAAATACTCATTCTACTGGCTATGATGATATAAGTACAAAGGTATTAAAAACCTGCGCACACTCTTTAGTAGCACCATTAACCTATATCATTAACCTGTCACTCGTAGGAGGTAAATTCCCTGATCGTCTTTAACTGTCAATTGTTAAGCCAATGCACAAAAAAGGAGCCAAAACTAACATCAATAATTACAGACCAATTACACTCATACCTATACTATCAAAAATATTCGAGAAAGTTATGTACATCAAAATAGATACATTTCTAACTTCTTGTAATATCTTAAATAAAAAACCGTTCGGTTTTCGGAAACAAAGCTCCACTGCATTGGCATGTTTTTCTTTAATAAAGCATATTACAGACGCCTTAAATAATAAATCTATAGTCGCATGTCTGTTTCTAGACATGACAAAAGCTGTTGACTTCGTCTGTCACCAAAAACTGCTCTCAAAGCTCTCAAATTATTGGTTACGTGGAAATATTTATAACTGGATTGAGAGTTATCTAGAAAATCGAATACAATATGTCGAATTAAACAGAACTTATAAAAATAAATAAAAGCAATACAGATCGATGTACAAAATAAACAATTATGGTACGCCCTAAGGGAGTATTTTAGCCCCTCTTTTGTTTCTGTTATACATTAACGATTTCCCGGATGCAATCTACCAGGAAATTATACTATTTGCTGATGATACAACAATAATAATTAAAGATAAACATAAACTTAATCTAGAAATAAATATAAAAGCAACACTCAATAATGCCATAAGCTGGCTTAATTAAAACAACCTTAAGATAAACATGACAAAAACAAATATTATTCAGTTCCAAACATATGCAACAAATCTAAATTAAATCATAATGACACGAATCATTGTTGATAATTGCGTATTTTTAGGTATCAGGGTCGATAAATATTGTAATTGGAAACCTCATTTAGAAAAACTAGTCAATAAAATAGATCGATTTATAAATGTTTAAAAAAAGTTAGACTGACAGTAAACATTAATGCTGCACTATCTGCATACCATGCTTACGTATCCTCCCTGCTCAGATACGGCATTGTTGTATGGGGTAACTCGGTTGAAGTTGAAAGAGTTCTTATAACCCAAAAGAAGTGTATTCGAGCAGTATGTGGAGTCGATACACTGACAAGCTGTAAACCTCTATTTAAAAAACACAAGATTTTACCTGTTCCATGCTTATACATATTAGAAATAGGTTTACTAGTAAAACATCATGCTGAATAGTTTTTAAAATTTGATGATACATAACTGCCATCTATTAAATTGGAATTATTTAGAAGAAATGCATACTGTATGGCAATTAAAATATATAACCATATTCCGCTAAGTATCAAAATGTTACCTATATCCCAATTTAAAAAACAACTTTTTAATATACTATTAAATAAAACTTATAATAGTGTCAAGGAATATCTTGAAGATAAGGCCCTAGGCAACTAATATTATCACCGAAGCATATTAGTAAAATGTTATTTTGTTTCATGTGCCACTCATTGTTATGTTTCTAATATATTTGTTCTTTATATTCCCATGTAGTACCCGTTTACTGCACTCAATTCGCACGCCCCAAGGGGCAGAATATGCTGTAACCAACCATTTATAAACACCTGTTAATGTACCATTTTCTTGCGAATAAATGAATTATTATTATTATTCGTAAGTGTCTCTGTTACACGGCTATTCTTCTAACATTTAGTGTTAAAAGAATAACCGGACCTTTGGGAGGCTTACACGGGGATATGGATCCAACGCGCAGAGGCCCGTAGAGAGCTTTAATCTAAAATGGGATGGGACACATGCAGCGGAGCCTCCACAACTGCACTACTGAGAACAGCTATGGACTAGCCGCAGCATATGTAAGACTATTGTAATATGTGGAGCCTTATTTAATTGGTTTATGGGATTGGGTGTTTGATGGACTTGTAATTTTTATGGATGAAAAATGGCACCTGCCAGTAATACTCTAATAGTATCCGTCCGGATGGCGGGTGGTGACTCGCCAACTCACTGGATGGGCCCTCTCTTAACAGCCGCCCAAAGCAAACAAACTCTGCCATAGAGGCAGCCAGAGGGAAACACCGGTGCGAGTGGCTAGGGGTGATAAGCGGTGCGGCACCGGTTTCACCATCGCGGGTCTCGTGACAACGGAGGCTCGGAGCGGGTTTCCCCGTAGTTACGCCCTTGAGAATGACACTTCCACCCCCGAGCTGGTAGCTCTTGCGGATCCACTCCGACCAGCCAGTAAAGGCAAGCTGGAGACGAGGCCCTGACCGACTCTCTCAAAGCATTCGGGACCGCAGTGTCGCCACACACATTCAGCTCGCCACAAAGCTGCCCTGCGGTTGTAAGGTTTCTTTTCATCTTGTAATACATTTTTTGTTTATATTACTCGATGAAGGTGATGTTTGAAAGCTGTTATTATTATTACACCATTTTACGTGGAGAGCATGAAAACGGTGGCTCTCATTAGGTTAGCAGTACCCTAATTAAGCATCGCTTAATTAAGGGGTGCATAGGGTTCCCACCAAGATCTTAGGGCCCAAGCCAACCTCACCTGCAAGTGGTGCACCTGCCGATCAACGGACGAGGCTCTGGCAAACAAAATATCCCGATAAGCGGCAATAGGCTCGCTACCTATTACGTGGGATCAAAACACTGGCGAAAAGTGGGCGTTTAATATGCCTCTGCCTACCCCTTCGGGGAAACAGGCGTGAGTCTATGTATGTATGTATAATTAAGCATCATAAACCAACAACATTTTTATAAACGTATTTAGACATACAAAATTAAAATCATGAAAATTTACGATATTGTAACGTTCGTTTACTTGAAGTTTTATATTATGTTCGTATACTAGTATACGACTGTATACTTGAAGTCGTATACTCGTAGTCGTATACTACGAGTATACGGACGTTACAATATCGTAAATTTTCAAACTATTTTTCATTGGGATATTTTTAACAGCGTATCATAAATGTTATGTAACACACTAAAGTGAGTTACGCAAAAAAACTTTATTATTTCACTAAAATACTGACTTGCACACTAAAATACTATTTGTACACCAAATATGATGATCTTTTTACAAAATATCATTTGATATGAAACGTTTCGTCCGCTCGGGAAACTTATCCACTCAGAAAACTTAATAGGTTATGTTAGGTTCTCTTGTGACCCTGCTCCCAAAAATAGGAGCCCTGCGAAGCAGCAGGGCTCCGTCAACTTAGCTTAGTGGTGCAATTAGTATTTTTGGTGGAAAATTAGTATTTTTGACTAACAGTTAAATACAACCCTTTTTCATTTAACACCCTGGACGTCAAATGATACATAGTGTCAAACTTGTAACGAAATTTTATTGTGGCTAAGCGTATGCTGAGACTCGGGTGACGCCACGCAGGGTAGATCCGATTATTTAATACCTGAACATACTGACAGCTGCGTATGCTGCGGCTCAGGTTCAATGTGGACATGCGTCTGTTCTGCTCTGGCAGAAGCTGACTACCTGTATCTGCATCAACTGCACTGAGTTACAAAGTCATACGCATATCTACGTAAAAGCATACGCTTAGCCTCAAACGTCCATATCTGTAATCATTTGCAAGTTTTACAGGTATTTAGATACATACGAGTATACGGACGTGGCAATATCGTAAAAGTTACAAACTTTTAATCATTTGACATCTTGGACGTCAAATGAATATTTTGAAACTTCTAAGACATTATAACGTCCGTATATTTATTTATTTATTTATTTAGGAAAGCTTACAGACTAATAACAACACATTTAATTAAATAAAAAAGAAGTTGCTAATTACAAGCTACCACATATAAATGCAATGTAACAAAGATTAATTACATCAGTTACTGTTGTAAGTATACCTACTTGTTCAATCATACAATAAATACAATGTTGCAGCCATGTTCCGCCATAAAAAAGTAACTAAAAATGAGATTCATAATACACAAGTTAGTATAATTATATATTATTATAACAAAAAAAGTCAAGAAAATAATAATGAAAAGGTGCACAGGAAAAAAACTGCAATCTAGGCTATATATGCCGATCGCTGCTAAAGAAGTCACAATTTATAGGTTTTTTTTTTTTTGGTCAAGTTAGTGCAGAATATATCCAAATATAATTTCCGTGACATTTGATTAAATGATTCGGCGCAACGTAAAAGAAAAGAGTTCCGTCTGTATTTCGTTGTAGCAAAGGGAACGTGTAAGATCGGACGTTGTCGAAAAACTAATTGATTCATTCCAAGCTTGATGTTACCCATCAACTCAAGGCAATCAATCGTGTCATTGGCTATGTTTATAATGGTTCTTCTGAGTTCGAGAAGTAAAATATGATACCGTTTACAACGCTCGTCATAGTCAATAGAATATTGATTCGCTTTAAAATCTAAGTATCGCAAAAACTTTCTTTATACACCTTCAATGCATGATATATATACCTGGTATTGAGGGTTCCATACCTGTGACGCATATGCTAGATTGCTACGTACGTACATAGGCACAGTACAAAACGTTTACTGTCTTAAGAGACCGAAAACATGAAGACATTCTTATCACAAAACCAAGTGCCTTCGACGCCGTGTTCGTAATGTGATTGATGTGCATATCGAATAAAAGCTTTGAGTCCATGATAACACCAAGGTCTTTAACGTAGTCAACTTTCCTAATAAACTTATCATGAAGTTTGTAACCCGATCCTATGGTAAGTTTTTGACGACTTAATGTTATGTAACAACACTTTGCGATATTTAAATGTAGTTTGTTAAGTGTGCAACTGTGCAGTATGCTACAAATTTATCAAGGTCGTTTTGGAGTTTCCCTACATCCGATGCATCGTTAATAATTTTGTGAATGTTCATGTCATCCGCGTATACATAGAAGTATATAAGAATTTAGGAAACAAGAATTTATATCTCCAGTGAATAGAGTAAACAATAGTGGGGTCAAAAGCGAACCTTGAGGAATTCCAGATGGGATTGAACACCAACCGAGAATTGAGAATTGAGAGCGATTTTCAATGTACGAGCTGAACCAGTGGTACAAATTACCATGTATGCCGGCAGCAAAAAAAAACTGTAACAGTATTTTGTGGTCAATTCGGTCAAAACATTTTTGTTAATCTGTATAGATCACTACACACACAATCTACCTAACTAACCTTTAGATATAAAATCATGAGATAGGATTAGATTTGATGTAGTGGATCGGCCGCATAAGAACCCATGTTGCTCAGCACCAAATGATAATATAAATAATACGTTCTAGTACTTTAGAAAACAAACATAACTTTGAGATTGGACGATAATTCTCTACATTAGATTTATCACCTTTTTTAAATACTGGTGTAATGAACGCCGATTTTCATTTTAATGGAACTAAACCTTCTGTTACCGACCTATTATAAAAAGTATGCAGAGCGGTAAAACCAAACTATCGACTAAACTTGTTATAAATAATGGAGGGATGTAATCTGCCCCACCAGATTTAGTAAGATCCAAACCTTTTAAATATTTCATAACCTTTCCAGGAGAAAAATGTATTGTACTGATGTAATTTGTGCTTCTGCTGTTACCATTTAAAGTACTATACTCAAGTAGACAAGGCATATTGTCTACTTCTGGCTCCTGAAAAGTTGATCTAAAATATATTGCGAATTAATTACTAATTTCTTTACCCATATTAGCTGATACATTCTTATTATATAGTAATAGTACAGTGTACTAGGCAGTGAGGAGGTATTTTTTCTACTTTTAATAAAAGACCATAAGGCCCTCGGGTTATTTAGGTTTGTATATTCTACGTTAGTAATGTATTCGTCAAAACAAGTTTGTTCTAAGTCCACAGCTCGCCGGCGTAATGAAGATACCGTTAGATAGTCACTCATGTTACCATACAATTTAAACCTCCGGTGGTACTTTGACATTTTTTTTACCACTTTTATAAGGCCTGAACTATACCAACGCGGATGAGAAGTTTGCCTGATAGATTTCATAGGTATAAATTTATCTCTGAGAGAATATAATCTGTCGTAAAAATGTTTAACTGACTGTTCCAACGGCTCAGTGCATAACAATAAATGTCAGTCTGTTTTATTAAGAGACAAGATATTTTGAAGTTATTTTGTCTGCAAACCGATGAATTTCTACAAAACCTACCTCCACAATCAAAGGTTTATGGTGCGGGTCTACGGGGATAAACAACGGGTCATCGCACTCCGCAACGCTTAAGAAGTCAGAGATTAAGTTAATCACAACTCACCGATTGTAAAATATTATTTCGTTTTTTTTGTAGTTTGACCCATGTACCTAACAGTTTTGGTGTAAAATTAGGAACAAAATCACATTCATCTTTGGGGTAATGATCATACATAGAAATATTCGCAATAAAGGCACCAAAACATGGAAAGTTCAAGAAAATAAATCAAATTTTCAGGTTCATTAATGTCAGCAACAATATGCGACGGTCGATGGTGAAAATAAATAGTAATGTTATTAAAATTGATGCAGTTGGATCTTAAAATAAAATGGGTTTCATCTCAAGGCTATCTAAGGTTGTTAGTCAAAATATGATAAAATAAACTTTTGTTTAAAAACGTGTCGACATAAATAACCTCCATTTTAGAATCAAATCAAAATTTAATATCACAATGTCAGCAATAGTTACGAATTGACGAGCTCTCTATTAAGCTGAACTATTTTATATATCACAATAGTGACGAATACACTCCAGACGTGAATTGATTTGATGAAAACAATAATTTAGGGGTTTTCCAAGGCAGCGGCACAATACCATATATATATGCATTATTGCGTGTTGAATAAAGTTATTAAGTATTTTTTTTATAAATTAACTCCCTTGAAGTTCCAGTAGAGGCAACGAAGAATTGAGACCTATGAATATAAAATAAGATGCGTGTGATATAAAAACATGAGAAATACGGCTTAGTAAGGTAAAAACATGAATTTTACAAAATACAGATCTTATATACGGGTATACGTAATCCTTAGGTATTCTGTTTCTTTTCACTTCGATTGTTTTTCCAGACATTTCGCTTAAAAAGGCAGACGCTACATCACATATCAACTGAAAACGTGTAAATACTTACTCACAAATAGTGAATAAAATAACCGATAAATAGAATCCTGCAAATTCAGATCTATTGTGTGCACGAAGTGGCAACGTAGCATTGAGAGCTTTCGTTGGACGTCACATACGGCTAGCAATGAACGTATAGAATAAAGACGAAAGCGCCACTAGTTTTTGCGACGAAAATCAACGGAACTACGAAAATATTCTGTGCAGCAAGATTGGAAGAAAAATGACGTCCAATTTATTTTTCATATTTTGACTTTTCTAGTATCAGGGGGACATTTTGCAAGCATTGCACGTAGTCTCCTATTTGACGTCCGATATACGGACGACTCAAGCAGGTGGACGCCACATTAGATGCAAAAATGGCCATAGTGGACGTACAATAGATTACGGGATATATATATATATATATATATATATATATATATATATATATATATATATATATATATATCTTAAAAAGGAAATCTAAAATCTCGTCAGCCATTACAATATATTGAGCAAGTTGTATCGGTTGAGTACTCCAGAGCACTCTGTGTCAAATTGTGCGAGCGACATAAACCAAGTGAATACGAGACAACCGTAGAAAAATAAATGACCGTATCATTTAAATTTAGCATAATTTATCACAGCTGCGCTGTCTTTGAGGTTTTGTTTGAGATTAGATGTAAAAGGGTTATTGCAGACATAATTACAAAGGCGTGGGATTTTAATCCCGTCAAAGCTGGTACTTGAAACAACATCCGCTGACAAGTTCGTTAACGTCTTTAAATTAATTTTCGTTTAAAATTTGTCAATTGCCAACGAAATTAAACGAAGTTTGTCGTTTCTTGACAATGCGAGATAACTGGCTCTCGGCCAGACGTTACTTAAACCAAACTTTATTCTCCGTCTACGTGGACGTAGCAACATGCCTGCGAATACGACTACAATGAAGGTATAATAAATTTTAAGATCACGGACACACAACCGAGGCGTCGAATTCACCAAAATCCAATTAAAATTTAAATAGAACCCTTATCTCTGAACAAGAATTAATTAAGAGCGACGATTTATCGCTATTATCATTGAAATTTCATATAATAAAATATTCCATGCCAAACTTTATCTGAAAAAAGAAAATAAACCAAATTTGTATGTAAATCATTACCGCTTAATTTTATGTAGCGGGCAGATATTTAAATATTATCATTATTAATACTTTAATATTTAATAATGCGGTTGGTTGTTTTAATCGAAAATGTTTCACTTGTAGAACGTTGTTATAATGCTATGTTTTTATAAATGAATGGCTATTCAGTGACGGCAGTGGCCAGACCAGCGGCGATTGCATGGGAAATTGTTAATTCTATTGGAGCGAAACACATATGAAGCGAAGTACCGCGAACGCTGCGCCTTGGCAGCCGTCCAGTCAACGATTCTGCTTTACTATGGCGATTATTTTCACTGGTGCACTATTCAAATTGCTTCGAAATACGACTGAATAGACACGAAAGAATTTTTGTGTGCAACAACCGACTGTAATGACCGTTTATTCTTTGATACACGCTCGGTGGAAATCCGTAAATAGGTACAAAGTACCGGTAGACGCGTCGTTCGAGTTCCCCTTTTGTAATGTTTACAATTGTTATTTTATGGGCCGCCAAGCAAAAAAAATTGCTTTTTTCGTAATTGTCGTCTTCAAAGTTTTATGCTTGAAAAGTGGAATTCGATTAAATTTGAATATCTGAGGATGTTTATTGTTTTATATTAAAGGATGTTATTTAAGATGCAAAAACTGCTGCTATAAATTTCAGTTTTATTTTGGTTTAATCATGATCTTCACGGCATAGGGTCTTAGACTTTCACTAGGGTTTGTAGAGATTTCAGGACTTAAATATTATTAGCAAACGATAGTCATAAGTGCACAATCACAGAGTTTACGTGTCTGCTAGAACAATGTAACATTGATTCTGAAACATCATAGTTGCATTATGTCGAGTTTGTACCTCAATCACAGCATTAGCCTACTAACTAACAAGCCATTATTTATTAAAATTGAAGTCAATTAAGCCAGGTAGGTACATAGAAATAAACAAACAAAGCACCACAAACTCAAAAACATCCTGCCTGTCGGCTCAAATATCTTGTAGTCAAAACAAATATTGCTGTTCTATGTCGGACAAGCTTTTCCATAACGATTACTCGGTAATTAATTTACAGTATTACTTTCCATTCGTGTTTCCATTAACAATGAGGTGAAATAACATTGCTTTTACCCCGAATATTGTACAAACATAGTTATATAGAAAAACAATTACGCGACGAACCAACAGGGACGCTCATTTTCGAAAAGTATTGTGCATTATATTCGTAGAAAGGGTTCTATTGGGTTGTTATAGGAAAACGATTATTACCTTCCCTATTTTGAATATTGTGCGCCAAGCTACGAAAATTGTATGAATAGATGACGTAAAAGTCAGCGGAGTATGGATATTATTTACTTTGGTTGCAAAAGAAGTTACGTATATTTATAGGACTGATTGCTCGAATGGCGTAGTGATTCACCGTTTAGAACTGCACAAGACAATAATTTGTGTAATCTACAAATTGTTGTTTGGAATCTGGGTGAACTTTGTGTACGTTAATTGAATGTTTATAAAGTCTCCCGCGAAACAGGATTGCCTTAGAAAAAGAGAAAGAAAATAAATATTTTTGTACGTACAGACGAACAACTTCCCACTAAACCACCATAAGGGCGAGAATCGCTCAGCAAAACATCGTCGCTTCCAGTGCTACTTTACTAGTTTATAGTGTGACTCGACTCTGTGAGCGAGCCAAGGGATTTTTTTTCAAACTGGTCTAGCGCCGACTTGTTTGATTGTACATTAGGTGAGCTTGCTTATACTGAAAGAAATTAACCATTTTCATAATTAAAATTTCAACGAATTTACCGCCTTTACAGGTTTTTTTATTTCTTTAACTTCTTTATACTTACATAGGAAATCTATTAAACATCACACTATACTACCCACTTATAAGCGAATAATAAACATTATCTGTCAACAAACAGATATATTGGTCCATCGAAAAAGCGTCGTACTATTGTTTCTCTTGAGGGTTGTACTTAGTCGTTACGTCATCACACAAAGACTCGTGCGGATAGCAACTGGAGAGCTTTAAGGCAAAAACCAACAATGATGGATCGTGTTCGTAACACAATAATATGTTTTATCTAACAAATGTAGCTTGTATATAATATACAAGCTACATTTGTTAGATAAAACATATTATTACATTGTACAGTGAAATGTATTTACCTACTCACGGAAGAGATTGGAAGTAATGTTAATCTTATTGATAACATAAAATTGAGGCTATTTTTTGTTTTTGTGAGATTTCTTTACACCGTGGATTAACTTTGGTTGCCTTTACATTGAGATGCTTATATTATAACCCCTTTCCTATGACCTAAATATAATAATAAAGTTTTATAAAGTAATTTTCGAAGTGCGGTTAACGTATCAGAATTTCCTAGCTGGACTAGATTACATTGAGCTTAGTACTAGCACAACATGCTGTCCTTTGATACCAAGTAATCCTAATATCTGGCTAAAGGCCAGATAATTTGAGGATACTGATGGCAGTCGTTATTGACATCGATATTATAGCCGGAACCGAACGGCCTTACATGCTTTGCGATGCATGAAGAGGTTTACACTATACAGATGTACATATGTATATACGTAACACAGAAGTACATAGCAAATGTATTATTCTATGAACATAATATCACCGTACAGCCTTTTGAATTCCTTTGCTTTTTTGTAGGCCATTCCTAATTTAAATCAAAAATAATATTATGAGTCAATAAGAGCATTTGGTCTACTATACCACGGTAGCCAGTTGGGTTGTTATAGGCTGAAATGTCAAGTTTTCAGTTTTCTCTATTCAGTTTCTTCACAAAGATATTATTTGCTTCGTAAAGTTTCATTAGTTGCTATGAAACCCAGGGAAATAAATGGAATTATACTTTGTATTCCTAATCGGTACCTGCACGTATGAAACATAGGTACAAAAAATTGTATTTGCGATGAGTTAAAACCGTTCTCATAATATATTTATTAAACAAGAAATTCAGAAAATCGCAGAATTTGACTGCCTTGTAAAACATGTAATGTATGAAGCCATAGAACGGACATTAAGAGTAACAAATTTTTAATGATAAAATTCAAAAGATGGATGTTCCCAAGATGTAATTGTGAAACTACGGTCGCTCCGGAGGGACGGAGAAGAAATGAAACTTTCGTGTTGGAGATAAAATTAATTAGTTAACTACATATCTTGTTCGTCTCTGGTGTATTTTATTTACCTAAAATTATTTGTATAATTTCTATGCTTACCTTAAGTGCGTTTTTGTTTGCATTTGAATTAGGTATTGGAAATGTTGTCATATTTAAAGCTGTCGACTAATCAATACACTGTGCGTCAAAACAAAAACCATGACGAGTATATGTTTGAAACAAAATCGCAACTAATATTTCCGCCTTTATTTGGACTTTGTGTCCATTAAGAATATATATCTATGCGGGAATTAACGCGAACATGCATTAGGTATTTACATACCTTATTTTTGCTTGACGTTTCGAGACGGTTGCACGTCCCGTGGTCGCAAGCTGACTGGTGTAGCGATGTCATGTCTCCGAGTGCGAGGTAGAAGATTCTATTTCTACCCCCGCGTTGTTGATTTTCGAGGTGCCGGCGCAAAACACACTAACCGTGTCTGTATATTGAACATTCGCCGACTGCGCATTAAAGTAGGGTGTTGTTAACCGGATCACTGGATTCCACGCCGATGACAATTTGAAGCCCTCTTCCCGATTGAAATTTTTATGTTTTCTGATTTCGATCGCTTCACGCACAACTCTTGGGGAAAAGTGGCGTTCCGTGGAGAGGACTTGGGGACGATGAAATTCAATCCAGTGATTGGTGCCCGATTGAAGTAAATGTTCCGCAATCGCCGATTTGTTCGTTTGACGATTCTTTACAGCTGTGATGTGCTCCTTTATACGTTCAGCGATGGTCCGCTTCGTTTGCCCTATGTAAGATCTTCCGCAGCTGCAGTTGATTTTATAGACACCTGGGATTTGTAGCGGTAGAACATCCTTTGGTGTGCCCACCATGTTGTATACTTTGGCCCCTGGTGTAAATACGGTCGGAATGGAGTAGTTTTTTTTTTTTTTGTTAACTTTGCTCCTATTTTATCCGTAACACCTCTAATGTAGGGCATGTAGGTAGGTTGTCTATTTACCGCCGGATGTTTATCTCGCTTGATAGGCCGCGTCATTCGACGATGT
Source organism: Euclidia mi (assembly GCA_944739405.2). Taxonomy (NCBI): domain Eukaryota; kingdom Metazoa; phylum Arthropoda; class Insecta; order Lepidoptera; family Erebidae; genus Euclidia; species Euclidia mi. The sequence goes on along the minus strand of OX123182.2, from coordinate 47,433,155 downwards.
ATCTGGTATCCGTTCTTCCTAAGTACCTCCTGAACATGGTCTAGCTCTAGCTTCAAATGCTTAAAAGTTTCTATTTGTGTCCATTGTTTCGCTTTGTAAAGACTCCTATGACGTAGACATAGGATAATATATATTACGAGCATATAGCTGAAAGCTACATTTATGCATGCAACCCTTCAAAATACTGATATGACTAACTTACTGTTACAAGTAAGAAAAACCATTTATTATTGTGCGCTTGTTTGATACCTATTATTTTCACGTGTTTTTACAAACCGTAATCAAAGAATAATCGCATCAAATGAAAACCAAAAAGGTAATGAAATGTTACGTTTACATAGTGCAATACAATTTTTCCTACATTATTAAGTACATCATTGGACGTTTGTTCATTTTCGCTCGAGTTCCAGAGCAAATATTAAGAGACCACTATGTAATTTGATGGTACTATCTACGCACTTAGCCGTTCATAGAAACGTACCTTGTATGGACAATGTTTACACATTGGCAACCCTCCCTTAAGTGTTTCAAAGAGCATGTTTAGCTAGGAGAGCGGGGTTCCCAATATACTACGAGCAATCAGCATCATCAATCAAAGAGCCCGGGAACGTTTAACTAGTTTAAACAAATAAGAAGATCGAGTCTACATTCATGTGTTTACATAATTGAAGCCATTTTCTCAAAATAGTCATAAAGAGTACTAGTCATTTGATTGAATTGCCATTTAACTATCATCATCATCATCATCATCATCATCATGATAGGCCTCATTACATCTATGGCAGATGATTTATACAGCGTCAGAAGAATGATCGCAGTAGTGAAGTATAAGAGTATACGCCTAGTTTTATACTTCAATTTCTATGTCGCTTAATAAGTTCTGCATTATGAATGCTTGCAACCCGAGACTGAATTAGAGAACCAAAATTATATCGGAGTAATATTTTTCATACACAATAGTATGCTTATTGAGATTTGTTGGATTCCTTGTGAACCTTGAAACGAATATAGGAGTTCCATGAAGAGGGATTCTGTAATAGGGTCACTGTACACCTAATTTAATGATAATAATGTAATGAAAATCTGATGATAATCTAACGAGTCTTATTTTCAAATAACCCAGCATTTATTTCAGTACTCGTAATGACCAAATTAATGTCATAGCTTATAAATTAACTGTATTAAACGATTCTAAAAGTTTTGTAATTTGTGGTTTGCGATTCAAGACTGATTGGAGTGTTTGGTCCGGTTGAGTGTTATCTAGGTATAATGCTGAAAATTGCATCCAGTCACTCATAATCCATGTTTAGCTGGGCGTTGAAAGTCTGCGGTTGAATGTAGTTCAATAAAAAATTGTCATTGTACTTCATTTAACCAATTGAACCAATTGACTGTGACATAATTTAGGATATAAATAAAGTACTAAATACATAAAAATACGACACAATTGGTATGTCGGTCACTTCTTGATAAATTTATGTATCAAATAAAAACAAAATACCTGTATGTACAGTTTTCGTGAACGAGATAATTAGATTCTATGAAGGAAGTTAAATCTAGACTGAATATTTTATGTTTTATTTTCCCTATAAATTTGAAAACATCAGTTGCCGAAGGAATCATTTCGTAATAAACCATTTAAAGGCAACAGTAATAATTATAATATTATATCGAAGTAGAAGAACAATTTTAAGGATACCCCGTCTTGCGTGGCCTACTGATATCGAAGTAGAAGAACAATTTTAAGGACACTCCGTCTTGCGTGGTCTATTGCGTCTCGCAGCATCATCTGCTGGAGCAAGAAGAGCACAACTGAGCACTTCAGGCACACATTACAATTCGGGCTGGCCGGCGGAGGGCTGGTTGGCCGATGAAGAACTATGCCGGCCTCCGTTAGCGTACTGGCCGCCGGCCGCAAACCGCCGCGTCGGAAAATAAAAACTATAAATTGTGACAAACGTCAACAGTTGTATATATTGTGTTTATATAATTTTTATAGTTTGTTACATAGACTAATGATTGGTCTCGCTCTGCTCTACTAGACGGAGCCCTCATACTTGTAAAATGAGGCAACAAAAACCATGCCAGCTGGCATGGTGGAGCCTGTCACACTGACAGCCGTGTGTCTGGTGCATATATCCACCAAATTAATTACGGAAATAATTCGCTGTACAATGCCAAATTTTGCTTTTATCCTGAGTAAAAATAACTCAGCAAAAAATAATAAGGTCTCTGGTATCACATACCACTATCTGTAAAATAAGAATAATTTTGAAATTTCAACATAAAATTACAGAAAACCGAAAACGCCATTCAGTGTTGCTGCTAGTACAGGAATCGACTTCCCCACAGTTGAGAGAGAGATTTTAATTTTCAGAGAGTTTTATTATGTGAATCTATAGTGATTGTATTTCGTTTATATTTTACTATTTCTTTTATCTCAACTATATATTATATATTTTACCTTTTTCTATATGTCTAGAGTTTGGGCTAAGATTGGGTAAGTTTTACAGAGATCAGTGGAAGCGATTAATTCATCCAGTCTCAGCCCAAGGCAAAGGTTTAAACATATATTACTGTGATTGCACAGCGATGAATTATAATCCTAATTAAAACTAATATTAATAAAATGTCTAACCAAATCTTACTGATGCTCCTGATGATGCTCTTGAGTGGACCTATAAGACTAACTCATAATTTTGGCCAAAATAACAAGCACATCGAATAAATACCACAGGATCCAATTCGGCGAAGTCCTACTCCTCGGGCACCAAACAGGAATTCACACATGTGTTTTACAATGTTCCTTATAAGGTTACTTATAATTCCTTATCACTTCGCGAGCTACTAGGACGAGCTTTCCAAAAGGCAAACAATTTATTTAAATTACAAAACCACGCGAGAGAAACAAAACCACGGGTATTAATTTACTTTTGTCAATCGCTCAAAACCTCGTCAGACAACTTCATATAGCGACGGTTGCGAGGTTGTTAATTACAATAATTAACTCAAAACCTCAAGATTACAAAAAACTGCCTGATTACAAGATACGGCGTGGTCCAGACAACTTTTTTACCGGGAAACGACGATGAACCAAAGTGAAGAGTGAATGACAGTTCAGTGTGACCATAGTCAAAATTTACAATAGACTAAACTAAACGTTACTAAATCGATATGATCGACTTGACTTATCATAAAACTATTTCTATTTCAAACATCCACCCGCCCCGGACCGGCCTACCGGTCCGCTAATCGGTTGGTAGACGTGACAATGTTGCAACCGCTCTCCTCAGAATCGAACCGTCCACCAAGACCTCAGCAAATCGGGGAACTCCATCAGCCCCAGTTACCAAACGAAGAATGCGCCCCCTGCGCCATCTGAGTGGTGGAAGGTTAGCCTCCTTGATCAAAACGAGGTCACCAATCTTGGGTGGATCGGTCTTGTCGGTCCACTTAACGCGTTGCTAGAGTATGTGCAAATATTCCAAATTCCAGCGTTTCCAAAAGCTCTGAGTAATCTGGCGTACCAATTCAAAACGCGAGAGATGATTAGGTCTCGTATCAATATAAGGGTACACAGGCAAGGCGACAAGTGGGCGACCAATCAAAAAATGGCCCGGCGTAAGGGCCTCCAAATCATTCGGATCTGAGAAGATCGGGCACAATGGTCTAGAGTTCAAAACGGCCGCAATCTTACAAAACACAGTTGCGAGTTCCTCAAATGTAAGGACAGACTCACCGATTGTCCTGCGCAAGTGTGTTTTGGCCGATTTTACAGCGGCCTCAAAAATACCACCCCAGTGTGGACAATTTGGTGGGGAAAACAACCAATCTATCCCACGTCGGGCAAACCTATCGCCTATATCAGCCTTGTTGGTTTCAAGGAAATTAACAACATCATTCAAATAATTATAAGTGCCCTTGAAGTTAGTGCCGCAATCGGAACGGATCAAGGAAGGCAGCCCTCTGTGGGATACAAATCTGTCAAATGTGGCTACAAACGCCTCGGTCCTAAGCGAGGAGACCAGTTCTAAGTGTACGGCCTTTGTGGAAAGACAAACAAAAACACACAAGTAGGCCTTAACAGTCTTGCTGTTTCGAAGTGTCGAAGTTTTCACCAAAAAGGGACCAGCGAAGTCCGTGCCAACACCGTCAAACGTCCTGCTCTCAGTAACGCGATCTGCCGGTAAGTCTCCCGTGAAGGGCTGCATGGTAGAAGCCTTAAGCTTATAGCAAGGGATGCAGCGAAAGACTACACTCCGAATAATTCTTCGGGCAGACAAAATCCAAAAATCGCGTTGCAAAATGGCCAAGAGCGCATTACAACCAGCATGCGAATTTTTAAGGTGACGGTCAGTTACCAACAGGCGTACCAAATGACTGTCCTTAGGTAACAACAGGGGGTGACGTGCCCCGTAAGGGAGGTTGGCGTTCTTGAAACGCCTTCCAACGCGCAAGAGACCCGTTTCATCCAAAAAGGGGTTCAATTTAGATACAGCTCCCGACAATTTCGATTTCCCTGATTTAAGGATAGCAATCTCCTACTCAAAATGCGCCAATTGCACAGAACGAACCCAAAATGTGAGGGACTCCTGTCGCTCCTGTGGTGAGAGAAACTGTGTCAGTCGTTTCTGTTGTGGGTGCCTAAAGTTAAAAACAAAACGCTTTATCCAAGCAGTAACACCTAACAACTTGTCAAGGGGGCTGTAGCGATTCAACAAGAAATCCGGGTCGAAGGCGCATTCTACCTTCTCAACAGTGAGTGTTCGTAGACCCGGCAAATTGGTAGTATTTAAGACTGGCGTTCGAGGCCAATCAATTTCTGGTCGACTCAACCATTCCGGACCCCACCACAGCGAATTTTTGGATTTGGGAAACGCGATTAGCGACAAATACCTCCAAGATGTGGACAGCCGGATGCCTTCAGCCAACAAAGAACAATTTGGCTGTCTGTCCAGGCGTAGGTCCCATTAATACAAATGCTTTTACCCAAAGTACTGGACACGTGGTTCAATAAGCGTACAAGTTGGGCTGCTCCCGAGAGCTCCAATTTCGGGATGGTCAGAGATGTCCGAAGGGGTGCAACCTTGCTCTTCGCCATGATCAGGGAAACCCTCACCTGACCTGAAGCACTAACTGTGCGTAAGTACACCACGGCCGCGTGACCACGTTCCGAGGCATCACAAAACCCGTGAAGGGTGGCCTTGTACTTTCCGGGAGGGAAGATGGGACGAGGCAAGGAGATTTCATTGACGGCAGGAAGTGAGGATACACAAGAGGTCCATTCCTCAACAAGAGTGCCGTGTAGAGGTTCGTCTCAGGTCAATCCTGCTGTCCTAAGCTTCTGCAAGAAGCATTTTGCCCAAAATATAACTGGACAGATCCAACCGTTTGGATCAAAGGTTCTGGCGACAGTAGACAACACGAGACGTTTAGTCCAAGAACAAGGCAATTTCAGGTCTACGTTATACGTAAAGATGTCTTGGACTGGTCTGTACTGGACGCCGAGAACAGCCATCATGGCAGGATTGTCAACAATCTCAAATAGATGTGGATCTTGCTGATGATCTTCTGGCAAGCCTTCCAAGAGCGCTGGTGAGTTGGAAATCCATTTGCGCAACTCATAACCAGCGGAGGCCAAAATACCTATCAATTCGTCCCGCAGGTGGATCGCCTCGTCCGCCGTGGAGGCGCCCGAGCAAATGTCATCGACGTAAATATCGTCTTTCAAGATGGCGGAGGCTCGTGGGAAACGTAAGCCTTCGCGGTCTGCGAGCTCCCAAAGAGAACGTATTGCCAAGTACTTGACCATAACCCGTACATATTTGTATTGAGCTCGTAGACGACCATGGGATCGTGAGGAGACTCTCTCCAAACGATCAGCTGGAAGCGACGGTCATCAGGGTGGATAATCGTCTGCCTGAACATCATTTTTATATCGGCTACAAAGACAACCTGATGTCGTCGGAAGCTGGTGATGACGTCACAAAGGTCCTTGACCAACTTGGGACCAGAATGCAAGCACTGGTTCAAGGATACGCCGGTTGAAGTCTGCGCAGAACCATCAAACACTGTGCGCAGCTTGCCCGTCGACGGCTTCAATACCGCATGATACGGGAGAAAGTAATGCTCCACCGAACGCCAATCCAAATTGGACACCGACATGTGTCCAATTGTTCATATTCTTTCATGAACTCAATATACTTTTGTCTGAGCTCCGGATCACGACCCATGCAGCGCTCCATAGCTAACAATCTCTTTTCGGCTAAAGGTCGTGACTTACTAAGCAGAGGCCGAATAGACAGAAAAGGTAGCTTCGTAATAAGCCTACCAGAACGGAGTCGACCAGTGTTGTTCTGGAAGAACAGCTCGCACTCCTCATGTTCTGGATTTAAACGGGCAGCTTGAGGGGGCTCTTCTACTTCACAAAACCTCTGAACCGCATCAGAGAGAGCAGAGCCTACAGCCAACAAATTATCAAGTTCAGGTGGGGGGGGGGTCCCTAGGTACAGGTCCCATCAAAGCAAATCCAAATATGGTCGGGATGGCAGTCAAACCATTTGGCACCAAGACCCGTTTCCCACCAATCAAAATTCCACCGATTTGTCCCGGTGCGTCAAATTTGGGGTCTGCCAGTTCCAATCCCGATGTCAAATTCACCACAACAGCAGGTAGCTGCTTCTGTGGATGCATACCCAAAATATTCTTCAGCACAATAGCCGAGGTTTTAATCCTCGGGTGTGAAGATTCAACAGGGGCAAACAAAACTTTAACTTGCCCTTCAACATTAGAGGCTACGTCACCTATGCCCCGTATACAATTCGGAAAAGAGCCCATATTTAATTTAACCTGCCCTACCAAATAAGTGGAAACAATGCAACCTTGTGAACCTGTGTCCAATATAGCACGGACAACAACAGAGGTTCCCGTGGGTCCCCAGACCCTAACAGCAACTGTTGGTAGGATAACGGTTTCAATGGGGGAGGTTGGCGTTATAGGGCAGGGGTCAATGACCTATTGTTGCCTGGGCGGCGACCGTTGGCCAGGACCAGGCAAGTCAAAACGAGGGTGCGGCTTGAAGTCCTCAAATCAGATCCGCGCGCCATCTGTGGGGGGTAATAATGATGCACCCGCCCAAAACGCGAGTCAAGGCGGGGACGCTCCGCCAAAGGAGGGGAATACCTGGGGCAGCAGTCATGGTGCTGGTGACGTTGAGTGGTCGCACATTCAGGTGCGCGAGACAGAGGAGGCGTGCGCACGCTTCGGTTCTCCAAGCGGGGTGAGTGGCGATCAATTGAGCGAGGCGACTCTCGGCTACGCACCGGTGAGCCTCGGCTGCCATCTTCAAAACACCCGCCCGTGCGCGGCGTCGGCTGGTTGGACAAGCGGCCTACCTCTCTGGCATTCATGCAGAGAATGTCCAAATGCTGTCTTCCACAGTGAGGATAGGGACGAGAGTTTGGGCAGTCTCGCTGGTAGTGGGACCCCAAGCAAGAGAAGCAAAGGCGGCGGGCATTCGCGATGCGCCTACGAGAGGCGACATGAAGGTCCAAGAATGCCCTACAACTGGCCGCTCTGTGCCTCGTGACCTTGCAGTAAGAGCACTCCGCTGGGCTCTGCGTGACTGCAAAGCGAGGAGGGCGCCGGTCAACATTGGCTCGGGTGTGAACGCGAGCCTGCTCCTTGACCTTGGGCGGCTGCGTCTTAGCCGGCGTGTCACCACCGGAGTTGTCCAAGACCCGGCACTCATCCTCGAGGAACCTCTCCAGGTCAGCAAAGGGGGGCAGATGGGTCACGCTATCCCCACCAAAGCGCTGTTTAAAACGCGACCTCAGGTCGGCAGGCAGCTTCTTAAATACAATGTGCACCAATAGATAGGACCATTGGTCCACGGGTAGGTCAAGGCACTTAAGTGCGTTGATTGCCACCAAAAGCGGGTTCAAAAGTTGGGTGCGCAACCCAAAGACCCGGGTGAGCGTGGGCAAACTCAAAATCTGTTCAATATGCGTGTCGGCGAGGCCACGCTTGTAATGGTAACTACGGGTAATTAGGTCCCGAGCCGTCTGGTACGCCTCGTCAGACACGGGCAGATGCTGGATGAGGCCTTTGGCCTCTCCATCCAGAACCGACATCAAATATGCCAATTTTTGTGCCGGCCGAAGGTCAGTCCTGTCATTGACCAGGCTGTCAAACAAATTAACGAAGCCCAGGTAGCTTCCTAGGCAGCCATCAAAATGGGGGAGGTCTAAGGTAGGAAGCCTACTCACCAGCCCCGGCGCTGTCCTAGGAAGCGCCTGCTTCAAGCCGGGTTGCTCGTCCCTCTCGGCAAATAATTATCTCGCACTATTGGAGACAGCATCATACAGGTCTAAGACCTGGGCATAATCCTCGCTGACCTTATTTCGCTGGTCAGCGGTGAATTCATTAACTGACACTTCGAGACAGCAAGCGCTGAAAGTGCGGAATTGCTGTTCCACACTTGCCAGGCGATCATCAATCCGCTCATACCTTTGCAGTAAGGCCTGCTGGCGATCAGGCCGGTTCACCAAGGCACTGGTTGAGGCAAACCAGCGCAAATCTGATGCAATAGCACCAGTAGCCGCACGCAAGTCCTTGATAGCTGACATAATCAAATTTCAAAAGAGCCCGGACAAGCGTTAAATAATATTAACAGTCAAAACTTAATATTTGTTAATTCTTTGAAACCCACAAAGTATTAGCCTGTTTACTGCAATTGCAGGCAAGTGACAGGTATCTACTGTCCAACAAAATTAATAGTTTCAATTAAGTATATTGACACAAAAACAAAGTTATCAAAAGTTGAAACTTTAAATAAGTTAATTAATTACTTGCAACAGACAGACTGGCTGTGTTATTTGAGATATACAATAGTAAGTAAGCACAGAATATGTGTTACCTAACAAAATTATCAATATATTATAACAAGGTTTATCAAAAGTTTGGTTGTTATAATGTTTCAACTCAATATAATATATTTGGTTTACACTTAGTTTATTGCATATTATGCATTTAACCATTAACTAAATTAATTGATACATATAACTGTTATGTATCCAAACAAACTGACTTATTAATACTAACAACAACAAATTTAAGTTAGATTTCAACAATACAAATCAACAATTACTGATTGAGGTTATGTATGACATGTGTTTCAAGTCATGTAAGTCAACTTATACAAATAAATATTATGTATTTTAGGCAAAAACTGACCTGATAAACACTACAATACTGTCTACAAGGTGATAAGATACAAGCTTATACCAATCTGAGGTTTGTACTCAGCAATGCAACAGCGGCTAAATTTCAACTACAGCTCTGCACCAAAAATTTATGTCTAGAGTTTGGGCTAAGATTGGGTAAGTTTTACAGAGATCAGTGGAAGCGATTAATTCATCCAGTCTCAGCCCAAGGCAAAGGTTTAAACATATATTACTGTGATTGCACAGCGATGAATTATAATCCTAATTACAACTAATATTAATAAAATGTCTTACCAAATCTTACTGATGCTCCTGATGATGTTCTTGAGTGGACCTATAAGATTAACTCATAATGTTGGCCAAAATAACAAGCAAATCGAATAAATACCACAGGATCCAATTCGGCGAAGTCCTACTCCTCGGGCACCAAACAGGAATTCACACATGAGTTTTACAATGTTCCTTATAAGGTTACTTATAATCCCTTATCACTTCGCGAGCTACTAGGACGAGCTTTCCAAAAGGCCAACAATTTATTTCAATTACAAAACCACGCGAGAGAAACAAAACCGCGGGTATTAATTTACTTTTGTCAATCGCTCACAACCTCGTCGGACAACTTCATATAGCGACGGTTGCGAGGTTGTTAATTACTATAATTAACTCAAAACCTCAAGATTACAAAAAATTGCCTGATTACAAGATACGGCGTGGACCAGACAACTTTTTTACCTGGAAATGACGATGAACCATAAAACTATTTCTATTTCAAACACTATATTATTTTACTATAGATTCTATGGAGAGGGCTATGCTCGGAGTTTCTCTGAAGGATCGAATTCGTAATGAAGTGATCCGACAGAGAACCAAGGTAATCGACATAGCTCAGAGAATTAGCACGTTGAAGTGGCAGGGGGTGGTCACATCTGTCGCAGAACCGATAACCGATGGAGTAGCCGTGTTCTAGAGTGGAGACCGCGCCTTGGCAAACGTAGTGTAGGACGCCCTCCGGCTAGGTGGAGTGACGATATACGCAAAGTGGCTGGCAGCGGCTGGACACGAAGAGCCGAAAATCGGGCTCAGTGGCGTGCCATCGGAGAGGCCTATATCCAGCAGTGGACTACGGCAGGCTGATGATGATGATAATGATTATTTTATGTTTACCTATACCTTTACAAATAAGGTGAAAAATTTTAGTTGTTAGAAACTGAACACGATTTACCTAATTATAAAGTGTAATTAAGTGTGTAAGATTATTGTTTTATTCAAAATAGTTTTCACGACTATTCATTTTAAATTAACAATGCGTAACTATAAGTACATAAAACAAAACATCATAATAAAATGAGACCTAATCATTGGATAATTTACCCACCATTTTTCTCATAAAGGAACTTACGCGGTACGCCTAACCTATAAACAAATATATTGATGCTTTTAATAAATTGTAATTTTTTAAGAATTTTCTAAATTGTTTTAGAGACCAATAACTTATCCACTAGACCACAGGATAAATATTTTCCCATTTACTCGGGTAACTGTTGAGAAGCTGACAACACAGTTCTTTACGCATGCGTCTTGTTGCTTTTGTTTGGCACACACTGTCAAAATGATTTGCCTCATTTATGGACCTATTTTTCTTAGGCAGCGCGGTGTCTAGTATAGCGAAGCGATACCAATCATTTGTCTAAGGTTTGTTATTTTAAGTGTATTAAGTTTTAAACTTCTTCCGGAGTATGTCGTACAACGGTGGCAAAAGTGTTGCAGTAATAGGTGCCAGTCTACCTTGCACATCGACTACGCTGGTGCGCTGCCCTATTTGCTCCCAGGCACGTTATTTTAAAGGTGTGCGGGGCTTAAAGGTACTTTTTGGTAAAGTTCATAAACACCAGAGTGTACCTTCTGGCCCCAATACATCAATACACACTGAGCAAACAGTCACTTGCGAAATTCCTTTTTGGCAATATTTGGGTAATTTAAAAAATTCAATTCCGGTTATCAAAAGAATTCCCCGTGGCGCAAGGCCTTCAGTGGCTCAAAATCTAGCACAGTGCATAGGTCTTGTGGTACGGGAAAATTCAGTGACGGCTTGGGAGCAACTTTTCACTTTCCCTTACAGAAATTTACATGCACGAGATGATCGGCTATCAAAAAAAAACAGTAACAACCAAAATAAAAGAAAACTGCAATATTTCGGCGTCAAAATTACAGCACTATACCCCCAAACCATACCGTAACAGTACTATCTACCACCACGCAGAAACCAAACTAAGGGAGGGTGACATCAGAGGAGCGTCCAGGCTCCTATTTAGCAGCGATGTGGTGGCGCCTTGCTCTGCAGACACACTCGCGAGTCTCCAGAGCAAGCATCCAGTGCCAGGGGATAATCTTTCCTTTCCTGACCCACCTGACTTTGTTTCAGATTGCCTCAGGATTACAGCCAAGGACGTGGTTGCAGCCGTTTGCTCCTTCCAAACCGGGTCTGCTGGTGACCTCGACGACTTAACACCACAGCATTTAAAGGATCTTGTGTGTGCAAGCGCCGGGTCGGCCGGCGACACGCTTTTGAAGGAGCTTACGGCTTTAATTAATCTTATGCTCTCCGGCAATGTGAACGATGCCATCGTCGATATTTTGTATGGCGCAAATCTGTGCGCCTTGAGGAAGCGAGACGGGGGCATTCGTCCCATTGCCTTTGGGTGTACGTTCAGGCGTATGGCAGCCAAGATTTGCTGCCGCCATTATAACACCCTTTTGGGCAGCAAATTTCAGCCCCTGCAGCTTGGCTTTGGATCCAAAGGGGGCTGCGAGGCTGCCATACATGCCCTGTCAACATACCTTGGCTGTAATAAGGGTGAGGTTATCTTGAAGGTAGATTTAAAGAATGCTTTTAACTCGGTTAATAGGGACACCTTGCTGACACAAGCTAAATTAGAAACACCCGAAATTTTCAGTTTTGTTTGGCAGTGTTACAGGCACCCTTCAAAATTGATATATAAGGAAAATGTTTTGGAATCCGCCGTTGGCTGTCAACAAGGCGACCCGCTTGGCTATTCACCCAATTATCAAAGAGCTAAATTCAAAATTTAACATCTGGTACCTGGATGATGGAACCCTTGCAGGTGATGTAGATATAGTTTATCAAGACCTGGCACTTCTAAAGTCGAAATTTTTATCCATTGGCCTAGAACTTAATCCCAGTAAATGCGAAATTTTCATTAACGATAACTTAGACAAATCCGATATACTTTCTAAATTTCAACATCTGGCTCCAAATATTACTCACGTTGAAAAAAGTGCTCTTCGCCTCCTTGGATCCGCAATATTAGATGAAGGTTTCGATTCATTTATACAGGAAAATATTCAAAATTTTAGTGATATTTCAGACAGGTTATTCAAAATTAATATGCATTCGGCTTTTACTATTATCAAGTATTGTCTTTTAGTCCCAAAATTTACACACGCTCTTCGATCTTCCCCTTTTTGGAAAAACCCATTTCATTCCCATTGGAGAATGGCTTGTCCAAGCACCGAGTTACCCCGAAGCCCATCTTCTCAGAGGCAGTGGGACGGGCCGCTTTGCAGCGTGGTACGAGAAAATCTCTTAAGTACATCGTCCAATGCTGCAGAGCGTGCTCGTTTGCTGGCTGTGGGAGAATGGGAGTCGGGGCTTTGGCTTCAGGCACTACCATAGTCCAACATAGGTACCATGTTGGACGATACGACTTTCCGCATTGCTACTTGCCTTCGTTTAGGCTATGTGCGCCATGTGTTTCTCCACATCGCTGTCACTGTGGAGAGGCTGTCGACAGCCTTGGTCACTATGGTCTGTCATGCAGCAGGAGCGCAGGTCGTATATCATGACACGCCAACTTCAATGACATACTTCGCCGGGCTCTTGTCACCGCTGGCGTTCCAGCCCACCTTGAACCTCAGGGCCTGGCACGCGACTATGGTAAGAGACCAGACGGTATGTCTTTACTGCCATGGAAGCTGGGTAGGCCTTTGGTGTGGGACGCAACATGCGTCGACACCCTTGCGCCATCTCATCTTCCTAGATCAGCGGGTTGTGGGGGCGTTGCTGCTGCTTCAGCGGAGACTCTCAAAAGGCGCAAATACATAAATCTAGTAGGGGATTATGTATTTGAGCCTATTGGAGTTGAAACGTTGGGACCATGGGGTCCAAGTGCGAAATCTCTTTTTAGAGATCTTTCAAAGAGACTTGTTCTTGAGACGCCTCACGTGACCAGAAGGTTGGCCTGTATTTGGCACAAAAGATCAGCATTGCCATACAACGTGGCAATGCTGCCAGCATTCTGGGCACGCTTCCAATGGATGGCGATGTGCAGGATTTTCATGACGCCCTCTAAATTTTCCTTTTATTTTTTTATGTATTGCCTTTTATTTGTTAGTTATTTAAGTATAGAAATTATTATTTTAGTCTATGTGTAAATAGCCACTTACTTATTTTAATGCAATTGTATTTAAACCTCACAAGTAATAAATACTTTAGACGGACTGAATGAGGTCAAGGGGCTCTTGGACGATTTCGAGAATAAGCAGTGTTAGTAAGAATGGTCTAAAGTGAATATCTTTTCCTTTTACTTCTGTTTATATTCATCAGAATCATGCTATACGATCACAGACTAGCAACTTAGTAACCGAATACCGATAAAATAATATAAACCATACATATAATGATGGAAATTTGTAATATATTAGGTAATATATATATTAGGTATATTACAAATTTCCGTAAGGTAAAAAAATAATATGCTTGGTTTCAATCTGTGTGTTGGGAAAAGAAAACAAAACACTTGTCGTTTTATTTTATTCGACAACTAATAAAATCAAACGGCAGCTCAGATTACCTACTGGAGTATCAAATAACACCATTTCAAGTGCATTACGATGTGTTTTTAATATCTAATGTCTTCATAATTTCTACATGCAGAGAGCATTAAGAGGAATGCACATGATATTGGCCAGAGCCCAAGTGCAGTTTTTGTAGGGTGTTTGGCAGCGCGACTGGTTATAATGAGTCGTAACGCCTTCATCAAGCTTCATATAAAGTAGTGCAAGTACTATCAAGGTAATGTTGCTTTCTGGCATCGTAATCAAGGAGTAGGAGTTGGTAAGTCTGTTTGAGGTAAGCCTTTTATCGGTTTTTGGACGTAGATATTATAATGTGTATAATTAAATGCAATTCTAAACCTCAAAATCATGAAAGAGAGTTTATAATCTGTATATATAAAATCCTTGCGTTACTGACCGATTGACAGACAACGTACAGTCAAAACAATTGGACATGATGCTGAAATTTGGCATGTTTGTTCCTTGGGGACCGTAGGGGTGCACTAAGAAGGGATTTCCCGAAATCCCCACGGGATCGGCTAAAACGGATAAATTAAAAAAAATGTGCTGGCATAGCTGCGTGCGTCCTCTAGTAATAATTTAATATTCTGCCACAAACACACATCACCATATAGTCCCAAGCTAAGCAGAGCTTTTGTTATGGGTACTAGATAATGGATAAACATACATATACCTATACTTTTTTTTGTAAATACATACATATTATACATAGAAACACCCAGACCAAGACAAACATTCATGTTCATGCACACAAATGTTTGACTTGAGCGGGAATCGAACCCGCGACCATCGGCGTAGCACTCGCTTACACTCTCGCTGCGCCAACGGGTCGTCTAGAGAGTGAACATATTATTATAAGAATCGGAAACTTATTTGAAATATCCAAATAATAATTTAAATGTATTTTCACGTTTGATCTGTATGCAAGCATTGTATATCATTGCTTCAATTATTGTCGCTGCAAAAATAAAAGGACGACTAAAAGCCTAAAAGCATTATGGAAATCAATGCAATTCTTTTGTGCTTAAATAAATACTTACATTGTCATATTTTAAAGATTCTACTGATGTTTAAAAGGCACAGTCTAACAATACATTTGCTTATATTAATTGGTTAAGTGCTTTCAGGCTCAAAGAATAGAGTCCTGTATCTCGAACCTACAATAAGTTTACTGTCAATTACATGTTAGATACCTGCATACAAATCATTTAAATATTTACCACAATACTAGCATCAATCTGTCAATACTCTGTAGTATCCAAACACTTAAGTGTGGTACCGCAATAATCAAAAGTATACAATCCAAAGATATTGCCCATTTCAATAGAATTAATAACATCTTTCTAGCAAACACCTACACATAAAATCTTTCTTTCTATTAAGAGGGTTCAAATGAATATAACATCTAAATAGAAAAAATAAGTAAAAGAACACGTGAAATCACTATTCTAGTAAGAAAGTTCGGACACAAGTTTTGCTGAAGCGTTATCTCACCAGAATATTTTTATACTCACTATGCTAACATTGGTGAACTTGTTCGGTTGGATATGATAGCCCGTATTGTAACAAAACGTGCCAGGAATACGCGATGCCTGCAGGCCTTGTGGAGGAAGAAATTACTATATTTATTATATTGGATGAATAATACGTGTAGTATTAACATTCACACTGTATTCTGTGAAGGTAGTGAGCGAATAACAAAAATATTCAGAGGTACATGTTTATATACACGTAACTTGCTAATTTGTCATTTCGAGTGAGTTAAGCTAGGGGGTACTATTTATCTATAAAGACAAAAATTTATTCCACAGTGCGTCTCTGTTGGTATAATATTTGTTAAATTTTGAAAACCTAGAGTGATTTAAGTAAACAACAAACTGCTAACGTTCGCGATACAGCCATTGCCAATCTGCTCTCAATATGCATGCTAGATGAGCCTTGCTAAAAATGTTCAAGAAAGTATAATCTTACTAAAAGCAGAATCATTTTATATTATCCATATTACCACTAACCACATTTTCACACTAATGCTCCTGTGCGCTGGTTCCAGATATAACGGTACGTTACGGAACCATTTTGCGTGACCTGATACGTGCTAAGCCAATTTTCACGCGACAATGTTTCACTTTGTAATACACACGGGAATATACCAAAAACAAAATATTTTTGCGCTAGTTCTCGTGAACTGGCGCTTGTCTGTGGACACCTAAATTTTTTTGGCCTAGTTTGACTTTATTTTACGTTAACACTATCACCTGATTAATTAATATTTAGTGTTTGTAAAACTATGCGAAAACTGCCCATTTTCAAATATCATCCATATTGAGAATAAACATTTTTGTGATGAATTTTAAGTTTAATCATTTTATATTATTACTAAAGGAAGCCTGCAGGAGGCAGCTATAGCCTAGTGGAGATACCAACGGACTGCCATGCAGAGGGTATCGGGTTTGAATCCACGGCGCGCACCACTAACTTTTTGGAGTTATGTGCGTATTGAATTGTTAATTATCGTTTGTCCCGTGCCTCGGAAAGCACGTTAAGCCTTCGGTCCGGGCTGTGATGAAGATCTTTGACAGTCGTTATAGGTTGTCAGTACCTCTATAATAAACTGACACTAGTCTAAATCATGAAATATCGCTATCCTTTCTGGTTGCGGAGGTCAGACAGGCAGTCGCTTCGTGGAAAAGCTAATATTCAGCCAAATCTGGTTAGACTAGAAAGCAGACCACGGGCACCAAGGCAAAAATCTTGAATACAATCAGAATTGAGGCAGCGATAGCCGAGTGAATATACCAACAGACTGCCATGCAGCGGGTATCGGGTTCGAATCCGCGCACCAATGACTTTTCGGAGTTAAGTGCGTATTGAATTGTTAATTATACCTTGTCCCGTGCCTCGGAGAGCACGTTAAGCCGTCGGTCCCGGTTGTCATGAAGTTCTTTGACAGTCGTTACAGGGCGTCAGTACCTTCTAAATAAACTGACACTAGTCTCAACCATGGAGTATCGCTATCCCTTCGGGTTGCGGAGGTCAGACAGGCAGTCGCTCCGTGCAAAAGCTAATATTCAGCCAAATCCGGTTAGACTAGTAAGCGGACCCCAGATTGAAACTTGGATAACGCTAAAAGAAAGAAGAAAGAAGAAGAATCAGAATTAAGCTAGGACTATAACGTAAGCACGTTTGTATCTAGATCTTAGAAGGATTTTTTTTGGAAGCTTATTTCAATCTTCTTGTTACTATACTGTGCAATTCCCAAAAGCGTTGAAAAATAATCACACCTTCACGAATCTAAGAATTTAAACAGTATTTCGAAAGGTAAGTTTGCCATTTCATTAACGGCAAACAAACTATATAATCACTAGGCCATTGAACCAGAGAAGGTGATTACGCCAGTTTGGTCCCCAGCTGATAACTTCAGCGGGACCATCGTCGAGATAGCAAATTAATATTAAAAGCTTTTTATTACGGGCACGGACTCAATTTAGCGTCGAGCGACGCGATTTGCAGCGAAGACTAGCGTTTCGATGTCCATTTCGCTGTGCACTCCATCTCCGCCACTGTTGCCACAATGTATGTATGTTATGAACATTGCAGCGACTGTGGAATAACGCTTTGCTGATCGCTAAGCGTATAGCCGTAAAAGCGCCGCTATGTAACACCCACCCTACTTACTATGTTTTGTTTCTGCTACCTCGCTAGTACCTGACTGATATTTAAGCATATCTGATTAGATATGCTCAAATATTTAGCTTGAACGCGGTTACGTAGAATCTAGTATTTTATTAATAACTGTAGTAACTTTGCGGCTGTAGCTTTTGTTCTCTACAAAATGCATAAAGTGGATACATAAAATATGTAAAGCTACCATAACTCATACGAGGGTTGCTCTTGCTGAATCAGCAATCAGGTAGACCGATTTGATCGTGAAACTATCAGCAGTAAAACTTTGCAGCTATGTTTCGTTCGGTGAATGAAAGAATTGGTGGCCTGTTACTTAAGACTGCCATTTCTGAGGCTTTAAATAGAAAAATAAATAGCCGTTCTGACATGTTATACATCAAAATATTGTTGCTTTGGGCACCTTGCTATTTTGTTGCTTACCTATTTGGAGTTATAATAAGCTTGCGGCGGTTTGAATTAAGTATTTACTTACATGTAAAAAATCACAAAATATTATTTAGTGTACGTAAGATAACAGAAATCTACACCAAATTGACAGATAAGGATAGTTAGCCCTATTTCAAAAACACAAATAGATTGAAAAAGCTTTCGCCGGATTAAAAAAACTGCACGCCATGCTCCGGAGGAGATCAATAATTCAGAAGAAAGCTTAAAAAAAATATTTTGTCTAGTGTTACAAAACAGAACAGTATTTTATTGCGTCTTACAGTAAAACAAATGTCAGTTTGTCAAAAATCAATAACTAACCAACATTAAGGATGTACGGGTAATAAGTACAGAACACGTGCATGGCTTTCCAAAAACGTCTATTACGTTGTTTGTTTAAAAAAGTTTGTGGCCAATCATGACATTGTGTGAATTTGTACCTCATTATAGGTGAATGAATTGATTCAAATTTTTTAACATGGCTATTTGTTTTACAGTAGATTAAATAAAGGTAGTACTAGAAAATGTGCAGTCTTGTACATTTCTATCTATATAACCAGCGATAGCTTAGTGAAGATAGCAACAAACTGCTCTGCAGTTGGTAGGTAGCAGGTTAATACCCACAGCTTGCACCACTGACTTTATGTGTTTATTAAAATATTAATTGTCGCTTGCCCACACTTCAATGAGCACATAAAGCCATCCGTCCCGGCTGTTGAATATCGCTATACCTTTGGGTTACGGCAGACGCTCGCTCTGAGGAAAATAATATTCTGACAAATTTAGGTAGTCTAGAAAGTGGCTTGAGCTTCAAATTGAACACAAGGATGATGATGATGTCTGCAATTTATTTATGTAAGTGTGAATCGCAAGACAAATTTACGGGACCGCATTCGATCTCAGGGTGAAATTGACAGCTTTGTTAAAGTAATTAGCAGAAAGCATCAAAATAAATTCCGTTGCACTCTAAATCTATCTAGATGATGTTGCTTATCTGGTGGTAAAACTGATAATTAGTGTGCCGAGTTCTAAATATTCTAGGAGCAGTGAGAGATCAGCAACTGCGCAATATAAATAAACTCATTATTCCACATGAAACGTGAACGCAACTCGAAAGTAAACAGAACTGGTGATAATAATTTTTGTTGTCGTCTGTGGAGTTCCCCGTTGGCTATTTTAAATGTTAGGTCGCTTCGGGGTTATCGGTTTATCACGTAACACTACTTTCTTATCTTCTAAGGGTTCAACTAAGTATTATTTTTGAAATAATTCGCTGTATTATATTTTAATACTTTTTATGATAACAATATACGCTCACGTAATATAGGGTAGTTGACATCCCGTACATGAAACTTAATATATACTCGTAGAATGAAAATTTAGAAAAATCTATATCAAGGCCGTATAACTATGTTTTATATATTTTTATTTTTTCTTACCAGTTAAAAATTAAAGCTTAGTGCTTTGGTGTATCTTAAACCTAGTTTTATATTAACTCATTGAATTGGTGCCACCACAAGTTTAAAGAGTGTTTCAAGTTTTTATATCAATTTATTGTCCCAAATACGAATAAAAAATATAAAATTATAAAAATTGTAAACTGAATACCATGTGAGACCCATAACTGTACATTAATATTTCTAACCACCTAAACTTCAACAAAGAAAATAAGAGTGATTTATTTAATTAGTAATTTTACCAACGATTGTTTAAAATTAAACTGTCAAAACTATTGAAAATCTTACAAATTAAATAAATAATCAAGTGATATCATTTCATACACATGCTTTTCATAACGGTATTCAATAGAATAATAAATAAAATATTGACATTAAGACGACCTCCCTCACAATATTTACTAAAGTAAATCTATTCAAAGCACGTTCAACAGCATTTTTAACATAAATACTTTAATATTTTATCAACAAAACATCTAATATTTTGCCATTTATTTTCATAGACATACAATTTAATTCTGTAGGGTAAATTCGTTAGAGATACGGGAGAGATGGCCAATCGATTTATTTTTGACATTTACGGCTAGATGGGGCTACAGTTCAGTGTATGCTCCGATTAATGACACAATTAATGGGCAAAATTATACTAAAAAGTAACCTAAATAACCTTTCAATTTAACAAGGTATTCCTTAACTTTTTTAGTGTGGTGATATTTTAAGGTGAAATACTATTTTTAAATGTATACTTTTTGTGTTTACTTAGTTTATTGCGTTTTTCAAATGATAATGTCTATTTTAACCTCAAAACGGCGCCCGTTACGTTAACATTTCGTTTTAGAATTGATGTGGCCATCTCACCCGTACAAAAAGGAGAGATGGCCACATAAATTCATGCTGAGATGGCCATATCCATTATTGTTATTGTAAATGTTTTTAATGTGCTTTATGTCTTGGTATAGATGCCAAACAAGTATCAGAGGAAAACTATAGCCACTCGCGGTAATTGGAGTGAAGAATCATTAAAAGCTGCCATTAATAGGGTAAACCCAAAGATAATAAATCTGATAAAAATAGGATTAGAAAATGAAAAGGTGCTAGGCGTATTAGAGAAAGCAGGTCTGATCTCAGTGCTCCAATAATTTGTGATACATCCGACGAATAAGATAAAGAAAATGAGGCAGACTCTGCCGGATGCGGAGACAATTATTATACGACTCATCTCGTTGAAAATTGGCCGCAATGTATTATTTGTGATAGATGGGTTCATGAAAATTGTACAGAATCTAATGGCATGTATTCTACATGTGAACAACAGAAGAAAAAAAAAGATAGACAAGCTCAATTTCAAGGCAAGGGAATGGGAAAAGGGAAGTCAAGTACTGGCCATCTATCCCGTACAATTACGGCCAACTCACCCTGATAAGGGGGGAGGCCAGGAGAGATGGCCAGTTCTATTTTTTTTGTAAATTGATTTATCGTATGTTTCTGAATTACAAATTTTTATTTGTAGTTGATTTTTTCGAAGACTAATTACTGTTCATTATGATAAGAATAAAATTCTGGTAATTAAAAGCCTATTTGATTTTTTATTTCACCTCAAAAAAGCTATGGCCATCACGAACGAATTTACCACACGATAATATGCAAGTAAAAAAAAAAACTTATACTTAGAAAAATACTACGTGTCTCCTTTGTCTTCTATTATCAAAAATGCAAAGCAGTTTTTATAATTTATTAGATTTGTATTTTATTATTTCTAAATAAGTAAATGCGTTCTGTTGCGGGGGTGCAAGGGGAGAACGAAAACCACATCTGATCCGGCCCAACTGTCAACCTCACCTGCACGCGCCGGATGGCGACGGCGTGGCGTATACCGTGTCGTGGTACTCCCTGCTAGATAACGGACGAGGCTCTGGCGACCGAACATTGGCGGTATAACCATACACCAGGCCGGGCAACCAGTCGGAAGAGGCTACAGTGACCCAGGAGTCCAAATAACCCCTAAAATATCTGGTGCAGAAGGCAAGGGGAAACCACTGCACTATTTTCCCCAAGAAAACTGTATGAATATTATGTCCGCAAGTTGTGTTAGTATGTCATGCGATCCGACTGACCCTCGGCGCCATCGCAAACTCAGGATGCATGGTGGGAAATATGCAACTGGGCACTGTGCTGTAGACTACCAGGCAGACAGTGAAACTAGGACTACTGGTAGCATTGTACTGCCTAACTCGAGGAAACCTAAAAGTAAGCCAAGTATAAGAATTGGAACTTGGAATGTAAAAGGACTATACTCGATATAATAGAAAGTGAGGTGCAAAGTCGAAATATTGATATCCTAGGTCTCAGTGAAGTTCATTGGAAGGGAAGTGGTCATTTTGTCACTGAGAATGGTAATACCGTTTACTACTCGGGCTCGAATGAGAAAAGCGAGAATGGAGTAGCTTTTATAGTACCCAAGCGCTGGCAGGGAGCAGTAAAGGGATACCAGGGACCTTCTGACAGAATTATGCTTTTGAAATTGGACACCAGACCAGTGACCCTGAATATTATACAGGTGTACGCTCCAACTTTTGCTGCTTCTGAAGACGAAATCGAGCACTTTTACTCAGGCTTGAGAGGACTATTGCGATCCATACCATCCCAGGAGATAGCTGTTGTAAAAGGAGACCTAAATGCTAAAGTCGGCGAAACGAGAAATGACCCTTTAAATGGCACCATCGTTGGTAACTATAGTCTAGGTAAACGTAATGACCGTGGCGAGATGCTAATACACTTTTGTATTGAGAGTCAAATGTCCATTATGAATACCTGGTTTCAGCACCACCCTAGAAGGCTTTACACATGGACAGCGCCGGGTGGAAAATACAAGAATCAGATAGATTACGTATTAATAAAATCTAGAAGGAGGTCATGCATCACCAACTCCAAAATCCTGCCTGGTGCCGACTGCGGTAGTGACCATGAACTTCTCATTGCTGATTTCAAGCTTCGCCTAAGAAGTATTAAAAAACGCGTCAATAAACCTACGTCCTTGAATGGGCCCGCGTTACAACAATTTGAAAAGGAGATAAGACCAAAACTCTGGTCCCTAGAGCTTGACTCATTTGATTCAAGTGACATTGATTGGGTGAGATTTAAAAACGTTACTCTCACAACTGCTAAAGAAGTTGGCGCACAGTTTAAGGGTGACCGTCATAAAAAGAATTGGATCAGTGATAACACTTGGGAGTTGATTGAGAAGAGGAGAACTGCAAAGAGCGAAGGTTCTGTAATGGCTTACAACAAGCTACATAAAGAGGTGCAAACTGCTTTAAGACGAGACAAGGACAAACAAATTTCGGGTATCTGTGAGGCAATAGAACAACACGCTGTGAAGGTACAAACCAAAGATCTCTTCGGTAAGGTAAAACTGTTAACGAAGCCACCAAAACCAAAATCGTGGGTAGTTGACGACAAACAGGGTAACCCTCTATCCGACCTCAGTCAGGTTTTAAACAGATGGCGAGAGTACTGCTACGAGCTTTACAGTGAAAATACGCATAAAGAGGTCGAAAGGTCGTGGGGTGATTACAAAGCTGAACCCAACATACTACGCAGTGAAGTGGAGGACGCCATCAAGAAGCTCAAACACAAGGCAGTAGGTCCTGATGGCATATCAGCTGCCATGATCAAACATCTAGGCCCTGAAGGTGCTGAAACCCTCTACCAAATTTATCACAAGATTTGGTACACTGGTACTTGGCCTCAGGACTGGGCACAATCGGCTGTCATCCCCCTTCACAAAAAGGGCTCCACAAAGAAATGCGAACATTACCGCACTATTTCCCTCATACCCCACGCTAGTAAGATCATGCTCCAGATTTTGAACAATAGATTGGCCGCCTACATAGATAGACAGATTCCTCCGGAACAGTCAGGATTTGTGCAAGGAAAAGGAACACGAGAACAGATACTGAACGTACGCTTACTCATTGAGAAATGTCGCGAATTTAATAAACCTCTTGTCTTGTGCTTTATAGACTATGCCAAAGCATTTGACTGCGTAAAATGGAATTCCATGTTCAGGATGATGTCGGAAATGGGCGTGCAATCACACCTTATCTTCCTTGTGCAGAGGCTTTACCTTGACGGGTCGAGCTTTGTGAAATTGGATGAATCACAATCTGAATCATTCCATACAGAACGAGGGGTCCGTCAGGGATGCATACTTTCTCCGAAGCTGTTTAACCTCTACGGCGAGTATATTATGAGGAAGGCGCTTGATGGCTGGGACGGCGGCGTTACGGTGGGCGGTACGAAGATCACGAACCTAAAATATGCCGATGATACAACAATCCTTGCAGCCAGCGAGTCCGAGATGGCTGCGATCTTGGAGCGAGTAGAGAGAGTGAGCCTTGAATTTGGCCTGCACATAAACCGCTCTAAGACCAAAGTAATGACGGTGGACAGAGCTCAAGTTTTAAATCCATCAAATGCGCTCAAGGATTATGAGAAAGTGGAGGAATTTATATACTTGGGGTCGCTGATCTCTAACAGTGGTAACTGCGAGAAAGAAATCGGACGCCGTATCGGGATGGCTAAAAGTGCCATGACTAGCCTCGATAAAATCTGGAAAGACCGTAATATTCGCCGAGCAACTAAGATGCGTTTGGTTCGTACGTTGGTCTTCTCTATTTTCCTATACGGGGTGGAGACCTGGTGTCTCAGGAAAAAGGAACGCGAAAAGATAAATGCGTTTGAAATGTGGTGCTGGAGGAAGCTGTTGCGCATTCTTTGGACAGCTATGAGAACCAATGTCTCCATCCTCGAAGAGCAGAAGGTCACCAAGCGCCTGCTGAATACGTGCCAGGAAAGGACCTGGAGTTTCTTTGGGCACATAATGCGATCCCCGTTGCACAGCCTGGAGAAACTCATCAGTCTCGGACAAATGGTGGGGAAGCGCGCTAGAGGAAGAGCGCCAGCTAGATGGGTGGACCAACTCAAAGAGGTGACTGGAGGCCGGATACAGGGTGCGGTACATATGGCGCAGAACCGGACCGAGTGGAGAATATTGACATACAGTCACGATCCTCAGCATTGAGGGAACGACCAGAATGAATGAAATGCGTTCTAAAATATTTAAAGTATTTAGGACACGAAATGGTCGCCTATAATGCGATTCCACTACGGACTAACGTACATAATTATATTTTTTTTGATATCTCTAGTAATGTCTGTCTGTCTTAATATTTATTGCTTTTGTTATTTACATAATTTGGTACTTCATCATGTCAGCCTAGAGACGTCCACTGCTAGACATAGGCCTCCCCCAAGGTTTTCCACACCGACCGATCTTGAGCCGCCCACATCCAACCGCTTCCCGCGATCTTAACTTATTTGGTACTTAGAAAAGGCAATATCTAGTGAGTGTTTTTCAGAAAATATGCTTTTTTATGATTTTCTCTGAAATCTTATTTTATGTAGTTAGTGAAAAAGTATAGTTGCTTAAAATGATATTACGTATCTCTACAAATTTTATCATGCTGAAGAGTTATTTTGTTTGAAGGCGCTAATATTAGTTAGTTAGTTAGTTACCAATCAGATTTAAAAAATCTATTTTGACAGGCAGATAATTACTTGGCGAAAAACCAAGAATGTACCTATGAAAATGTATAACTATTTAAGTGTCGTTTAAGTTCCTTGTCGCAGAGACTTAGAGTTTTTTGCTACGCGGAAATTATCTGAAGTAAAAGATTTACAAAAAATACATTATCTAACATCTTCAGAAAGATAAGATTGGATTCTGCGAATAGATAAATGTGGTTCGTATTTTTGTCTCATTTTATTTACGCATCCTAAAAGAGGTACAATTCGTATCTGCAATTGAAAGTAGAGACCATCCCGTATTTTATTTAGAACTAAAATACGATCCTCTTTCTTTAAGCGTAGACGCTTGGGAACCTAATTTAAAACGGATAGACTCAATTCAAGTATCATAAACTTAGAAACAACATAAATGTCAAGGGCATATTTACCGTAACAACCTAAAGTAAGGATGTATTTAGTTGACGTCATCTTGACTTGGTACAACCATACAAAATAATATTGAGGTCAGACTATCGCTTACACAAACGATATTGGCCTAGTAATAGTCTTTTAGCAGCGCCTCACCCGCATACTCATTGGACTTGTGTAGAAGATTAATTAAACTATTAATCCCGTAACCTGTAGCCTACGCTTTAATCGGTAGCCAATGTAACCACAACATTCTTCACCGTGCCTATTTTGGATACGTCAATTTACTATGTGAGTGTACCCTTGTGATCATTCCATTAATTACGTAGTCGTAATTACTTTGGGCCGTGTAAAATACAGCGTGATATACCTTTGACGACTTCGGTCACATATAAGCATAGGAATTGCCAATTCTACCTAATGGTACGATAAGTGCGTACGTAGATAGCGATTATGTAATTAGTTGTTTGCGTTCTGATAACTGCGCTGTTTGGATGTATGAGATTATTAACAGGGGTTAAGGCTTTGATGTTAATGATATATTCGTTTATAGTGTGAATGTCCGCTATATTCACATAAAATATCTGCAAATTTGACAACGTAGGAACATTAAAGTCAGATGACGTTTATGTTGTGTTCGTATCTACTAATCAGAAACTATACTGATATTTTGTGGCACTTATTGTACTATTCAGCTGAAAAACTTATCCTATACTAGTAACGCGTATTGAAAATATAGTTTTGCAGTTAAAATGTTTATACCATGACTAAAGAGTTAACATTATTATAATAAAATTAGCCTTGATAGTAACCGTCAACCTAAAATCTGTCAAATATAAGATAAAGGGCAGCCCACAAAATAATATTGATAATATTTAATAATAATACCTAATAATAATCAACTGGCAACACTAAAAGTCAACAGACACAATTTTCTTAGATAAATTTTGTATTGATTTATTTTATTGTTTCTGAGGCTGTATACTATATTACATACGTGATAAACACAATTGTGTAAATAATTATTATCACAAACTTCTTTTAAAATCAAAAAGAAAACCACTACAAAGTAAATATCAAGAAACCAAAATGACATCAGATGTCTCAAATGTAAACAATGCAAATAAAGTAAATACAAGAGTAAATACGAATATAACTAAGAGAAAATGTTGACTAGAGCCAGAGCAGCGGCACAAATAAGACCCCCGTACTCGTCACTCAGCTCCGCCGCGCAGCCGCCGGTGCCAGCAGTGCCGGCCATTGCTGAGGCGTCGAGCTCATCGAGTGATGAGTATTTTTCCCCGCCTACGACACCAACACCAGCGCGCCGCCGGGGAAGAGGCCGGCCACCGTCACGCTTGGGACACCGAGACCCACCGGTTTCGAACAGGGCCCCCGCTGCCGGTGGTGATGTGCGCCGCATGAGATGGACTCAAACGATGAATGAGAACGTCATGCGGGCATATTTTGTGGCTACAGAGGGAGGAACCAACCTTAAGGCGTACCGTGACCGTTTACTGCCTCTGTTTCAGGCCTTGGAACCAGCTGTTAACGTTTCGGCACAGCGACTGCCGGATCAAGTGCGAGCCATTCAACGCTGCCGCCTGTTGGATGACGACGCACTTGAGAGGCTACGCTCAGACTTACGAGGTATCCCTGAAATCACACCCTCCACTCGCAATGAGGCTCCAATAGTGCACGCCTCACTCAGGGCCCAAGAAGAAGGTGAGGAACTGATGGGCAGGGATATACAAGTAAGTACCCAATGCATTGATATGATAAGGAGTACTTTGGAGTGCGCCATTGGGGAATATCGGTATGCTACATTAGAAAGCAGACCCCGGCTGCCGCATTTACCCACGCATAGGAAAAACATAGCGCTTGTGTGTGCCCTGGATTCACTATTGCCTACTTACCTAGACACTAGTGAAAATCTTAGTGATACACACTCAATTCTATACTGCGTGGCCGTAGCGGCGTGTCAAGTAGCTAATATTAAAATAAAAAACAGTATTACTATTGCTCCTCGGGATGCCGTTCCGGCTTGGCAGCGTAGAATTGAGCGTCGTATTGCTGAGACCAGGGCATTCATGGGCAAGCTAATCTGCTTCAGGTCGGGCAATACCCGCCTGAGAGTGATGCGTTTTGTGAGTCGGGCGTTTAAGGGGACAGGACTTTGTCCTCAAGAATATCCGTCACGGGTCACAGAACGCATCGACTTCCTGAAGCAGAAAATCTATGCGTGGGCGAATCGCTTCAGGCGGTACAAAAAAAGGATTGACCGATATTCCCAAAATCGCACATTCCAAAGAGATGAGAAGCTGGTTTATAGGAATTGGGAGCGACCTGAACCAGGTGTGGATGATGGGCGTCGACCAGATGATGCGAACACAATTGCGTTCTGGCACAGTTTATGGTCGACTCCCGTCAGCCATACCGAGGGTGACTGGATTAGGGAAATTGAGCGATCATGTGAGGTAATACCTCAAATGGAGCCTGTAGCCATAGACGCCAGCGATGTAAATTGTGCAGTCCGTCCGTTAGCCAATTGGAAATCTGCGGGACCGGACGGGTTGCACAATTTCTGGTTAAAATGGCTAAGCAGTGCACATGTTCGCTTGGCATCCCAATTCCAGTCATCTCTGGACTCAGGATCGCTGCCAAGTTTTATGACAACTGGCGTAACTCACCTGCTCTTTAAGTCTGGTAGTACCACGGAGCCTACGAACTATAGGCCTATAACTTGCCTGCCTACAGTTTATAAAGTTTTTACATCCATTTTGAGAAAATAAAAGAAAATTGGCATTACACATATTCAATAATAAAATCTTATCTGAGTCTCAAAATGGATGGAAACCGGGCACGTGGTACTAAGGAGCTACTCCTTATCGACATGGCCATTAGCCAACAGGTGCGCCGTAGTCGAAAGAATCTGGCGACATGCTGGATAGACTATAAGAAGGCCTATGACTCTGTGCCACATACGTGGCTCTTGAGGGTGCTGGAGTTGTACAAAGTAGATGCAACTCTATGCGCCCTCTTGAGGGCATGTATGGGGCAGTGGAGTACGGTGCTTCGCTATCCAGGATGTCGACAGCCTTGCGGATATGGCGTACCTATAAAGATCAAGCGAGGTATTTTCCAGGGCGACAGTTTGAGTCCACTATGGTTTTGTCTAGCACTGAACCCGCTGAGCACTGTGCTCGAAAGTTCAGGGCTAGGCTATCGATTGCAAAGTAGAGGTCAGGTTATTTTTCATCTCCTTTTCATGGATGACCTAAAACTATTTGCCCCCACTGACCTCCAGTTAACTGAGTTACTAAAGACAACTGAAAATTTTAGTAATTCAATTAAGATGGAGTTCGGTGTGGATAAATGTATGGTCATGCATGTAAAGCGAGGCAGGAGTGTTGAATCTGATGGTATAATGCTTTCAGATTTCACACAACTTAGATCTCTCTCTGCAAACGAAACCTACAAATATCTGGGTTTATCGCAGGCATTAGGCATTGATGACGCGGGCATGAACAGGCGTTACAGGTTTCTTTGGCCGCCTGAAGAAAATCTTAAAAAGCTTTTTATCAGGCGGAAATGAGGTGCGTGTCTGTAACGGTTGGGCCATGCCGGTCTTAATGTACTCCTTCAGCATACTCAGATGGACTCAAACAGAATTGGACGCCTTGGATCGGAAAGTTCGCTGTCTACTCACGACATACTGGATGCATCACCCGCGTTCGTCGGTGATGAGATTGTACATCCTGCGTAAGTGTGGGGGTCGTGGCTTCCTAAGTGCCAAGACCCTCCACAATCGCGAGGTGTGCAATCTCAGCAAATACTTTCTAAACACTGACGCGGGTATGCACCGAGATGTGGTCGCTGTAGACAGTGGGCTTACCCCTGCTGGGTCTGGCGAAAGAGAACTGGCGCAAACCTGTCGTACTTGGTGTAGAAGAGCGCAGGGAGGTATGGAAAGGTAAAGGGCTGCATGGACGATTTTACCGGGCCTGTCATGACAGGCCCATGGGCCCGACGTAGATTTTTCAGCATCGGTGTCCTGGCTGCGTTTTGGCGATCTTTTTGCCGAATCAGAAGGTTTTGTGTTTGCAATTATGGACGAAGTTATCATGACGAACAACTACCGGAAATATATTCTGAGGGATGGAACGGTCGACATATGTCGGGCATGCCACCAGCCTGGTGAGTCGCTCAGACATATAGTATCCGGTTGTTCTCGTCTTGCCAACGGCGAGAATTTACATAGACACTACCAAGTAGCCAGGATTGTCCACCAGCAACTTGCCTTAAAGTACCAACTTGTCGACTCTGAAATACCGTACTATAGGTATGTGCCCGACCCAGTTCTTGAAAATGATCGTGCTACTCTGTATTGGGATCGGTCTATCATTACTGACAGAACTATTGTGGCTAAAAAGCCGGACATAGTGGTGATAGACCGATTAGAGCGCCTTGCAATGATCATCGACGTCACCATACCCCATGACGAGAATCTCGTGAAAGCCGAAAAAGATAAACAAATGAAGTATTTGGACCTGGCTCACGAGATTGTCGACATGTGGGATGTTGACTCAGCGATCATTGTACCGATAGTCGTGACCGTAAATGGTCTTATTGCCTAGAGCCTCGACCACCACGTCAAGACGCTCTCGTTAGACGGCTGGATCAAGCCCTCTATACAGAAGGCAGTATTGCTGGACACAACACGCATCGTACGGAGGTTCCTTTCGCTGGAGCCCTAACCACCGGTAGCTTGGTCCCTGTGCCCGATGCCGGTGGGTCTCCGTGGCCCCATTTTATATTTTTAATTTATTTTTTATTGTAATATTTAAGTATGTAAAATGTGACGAAAAAATAAATTTGACTGGCGAAAAGTGGGCGTTTAATACGAGGGTCAAACTGAAAGTTCTTAGAAAATCAAAAACTGATTACATTAGCCAGTTATTAGTTTTATTATATCTTTTCAAAATATTGTCCATTGACGTCAATACACCGCTGCATGCGATGGAACCACTGGGAAAAGCACTTTGCCCACTCGTCCTTAGGGGTCTCTTCAATGGCATCGCGATACGCAGCCACCGCTTCTTCAGCATTCATAAACCGCTTTCCTTTAAGTTTTTCTTTAATTTTTGGAAATAAATAAAAATCACAAGGCGCGAGGTCGGGGCTATACGGCGGGTGACCCATTAATTCAACGTTTGATGTCGCCAAATAGTCGATCGTTCGCTTGGCGGTGTGCGACGAGGCGTTGTCGTGGTGAAGGAGGATCCTACTGCGAGGTCGTTTCTCTCGAACTTTTTCCAAGACAAGTGGCAAACAATTGGTAGTGTACCATTCTGCAGAAACTGTTTTTTGATCCTCTAACACAATTGTTGCGAAATGACCTATCCTTCCAAAGAACGAGGCCACCATTTTTTTTCCCGCACTTCGATCTCTCTTCACTTTAGTTGGCAACTCCTCGAAAGGAAACACCCACTGAGCAGATTGTCTTTTGGTTTCAGGATCATAACAGTAAATCCAGCTTTCGTCACCTGTTAGTATGTCGAACACAGCATTTGAGTCACCTCCGTTAAATCTTTCAATCATTTTACGGCACCAATCCACACGATGGAGTTTTTGAGCCTTAGTCAAATTATGAGGTATCCACCGGGCGCAAAGCTTCCTGACAGCTAAATGTTCGTGGAGGATTTTGTGCACTTGACTCATACCGATGCCTAAGCTTGTCCGAATCTGCTCATAGGTCACTCTTTTGTCAGTCTCTATCATACGCCGCACAACACAGATGTTATTTTCAGTCGTCGCCGTAGAAGGCCGTCCCTCACGTACATCATCAGTGAGATTAGTGCGACCACGTTTAAACTCATTAAACCAGTTGTAAACAGTCGCACGAGATGGGGCTTCATCGTGAAAGGCCAATCGTAGTCTATCATAACTTTCTTGTTGACTTAAATGACATCGAAAGTCATAAAAAATCATTGCACGAAAATTTTCTCGTGTTAAATTCATGTTGACGTGACACAGACAATTTTCAATTTGCCGCCAAATCGTAAAACAAATGACAAATGAATGAAATATATACTCAGTAATATTGGCAAAGAGTTCTATTTTCAAATTTTAGAATATTTTTTTTATTATATTGTTTATAAGTGGCCAGTTCTAAGAACTTTCAGTTTGACCCTCGTATGCCTCTGCCTACCCCATCGGGGAAACAAGCGTGAGTCTATGTATGTATGTATGTATGTAAAATGTGATAATTAGAGCAATAAACGGAATAATAATATATAATTTATTTCAGACCAAAGATCCATAGTGTTAGTAGTTCCTTAGCCTACTGTTAGTACACAAATCAAAAAACATAACATAAATCATACACTTAACCTAATTAGGCACATTTATCTGTGGGCGCACATGTCTACTGGCCCAGAATTTTAAAAACGGCCCATCTATTTTTCCGCCAACGTCGCGAGTATGTCGTTCGAACCGCCCCGGAAACGCTGCAGCATCGACGCGCATCGCTTGCGCATGACTGCATAAAAGTCGCCAACTCTCGCATCTGCAAACATGCCCGATGCGCTACAAAACCGAGGCAGCCCCAACAACATCCTAAGCGCGTTATTGTACTGAACGCGCAGAGCGCTGTAAGCCCCCTGCGTATAATTCACCCACAGGCCGCACGAGTAAAAATACTGGCAATAAGCCCGAAAGAGAGTACTTATCTGTAATATATTTTTAATTAAAAGGAACAATATTTTTTTAATTTCACTGAATTTCAAAACTATTTTATACGAATATTTTATATCAGGTCCTTACGAAAGCCCAGTCGGTAATTAAACTCGTACTCACAAAACTATAATATATTTGCGATACAACCAAAATTAATTAAGTAATGTCCAATGTGAAAATATGCTATTATTTAATAAAAATGTATAGCTGTCACGAATGTGCATTCAAAATAATATTTCACAATATAGTCAACGGACTTAAAAAAAGAAGGTGGTTCTGAACTCAGTAGTATTTTGAATGTTTGCTACATCTGAACTACCTTGTGGTGTAATGTTTTACCCATATAACTAACTTTTTTAGTTCTAGTTATATTATACTTATGGTTGACTTTATGATGTAACGTATTTATTATAGTTAATTGCGAGGTACAAGAATGTACCAGATTAAGGAATCACTACACCCAGGGAGAGCTTGCTAAATTAATGGCATTAATTACTTCCCCCAAGGGAATAGTAATAAAGCTAAGAAATTATTAAACAAAATAAAACGCACTATTACGCATCTGAATAACGAGAACGCCATCCTTATTCTGCTTTACCTAACATGGAAAAAATAAGTCCATGACATAATTAGCCAACTCGCAAAAACAAGATACATATCATCAAGTGTATATGTCGTGCGTCCTTGATTCAGGGAGAAACAAGGACAATATGAATGTAATGATATGTCAGTTAGATGTTGGCGACGTGCCAAGAACGGCGACAATACTTATACACTCGAATTTTGCTTGTCAATAAAGTAATATGTAGCTGTTATTTTTTGGAAGGATTTAACATGCCTGTTAATATTCACAAACATAAACGTAGCGTAGTTTACACATTAATAATTCGTCAGGTATGTTTCCCAAGTTTAAGTCCCAGTAATGTTGGCGAATCTATTGTGATTTAGTGGTCTCTATTTTTAAAGATGACAACTTGCGTGAATCAAGATTTCCTTACCTAGTAATCTTAATATATAAAATCCTTGCGTTGCTGACAGACTGACAGACACGCTACAGCCGAAACTATTGGGCGCAGGGACCTGAAATTTAGCATGTATATTCCTTGGGGACCGTAGGGGTGCACTAAGAAGGGATTTCCCGAAATTCCCACGGGATCGGCCAAAACGGGTAAATAAAAAAAATGCAGGCGTAGCTGCTGGCGTCCTCTAGTATTTTATACTACTTCCTTCTAATACCATCACGTATGGTTTTGACAAAAATATTGACACTGCAACACATGGAAGGGATATGTATCGCAATTAAAGAGTGAAAGAGAAAATAAGATTGAATGAATTGCAGATAAATGCACCCTAGTAGACTTTGTTCCTATAGCTTGGGCACGTCCCTCGTAACATGATCACATCAATTAGCTCATGGCGAAGCCTTTTCGTCCATTTTATTCAGATGAGATGTAATATCATTCCATCAAATCTTTTTTTATTTTTATAACTTCTCACTCGTTTGCTTATTCAATCACTTACTAAACAATGTATTGAAAACTACTTGATCTTTATGAAACCAAGTAGACAGATTATTTATAGGCAGACAATGTTAGCTATCAAGTCTATGGATAGATTTTGCAATAGCACCGAATTTAATTTAGTAAGAGTTGCTGTAGTTAAGTTATCAAAAATGGATAAAATCTAAAAAAACAACTGATCTGTCTCTATCTAGTAGAAGTATCTTTTGCCCTGGGCTTTGCCTTTAACTACTCTAGAGCGTACAATTCAACGAATGAAACAATGTCTTCCCAAAACAAAGTCTTTTAAAAGAGTGCTCTTTGTGATATTCATCTGGTTTGGGTCAAAGTTCGTCCAACAACACTTCATGTGGAAGTTACCCTTTCGTACTTTGAAGAGTACTTATTGCCGTTGGTGTCATTTGTTATCAAGAACTGAATACTTGTGGTAGACGAAAAGGAGGATACGCATTCCTAACCATGGATATGTGTATGATCTAAGCTTACTTAGAATCTTCCTGGTTTTCTTAAACAGTTAATGTCATAAATAAGGAAATCGATATCGTATGTGCTTTAAAGATAAGCGTCTCATATCTTTTTAAGATTTAAAAGTTTCTACGTTTTAACAATGTAGGCTTATATTTTTCTTTTTCACCATGTTATTTCACACTAAAAAATGTGTAATCCCCAAGATGGGTACACTTCTGTCATCCCCAAATATTGTGCAAATACATCATGCTAAATGCCGAAATGTCCTTTGGGAACACACACAATTATCGTACTGTAACCGCATTCCATTACAGTAATCGTTAATCAAATGCAATTGTCAATTACTTATAATGCTATTAATTACACGTCGGGCCCTTTGAACATAATTATTAGAGCACAATTCGATCTTAATACTGCAATTATTTGCTAACAAATATATTGGTTTGCCACATGCTGCGTCTATCAACAAAAATCATATAAAATAGGTATAATAAAACTTTGTAGTTACGACTTATTTATTAGTTCATGGATGGCTTGTATAATTTTCAGAATTGGAAGCACTTTAAACAACCTTTTTTTTATTTATTTATATCCTCACGCCTGTATCCCCGAAGGGGTAGGCAGAGGTGTAATATTACACCCATATTTCGCCAAGCATTTTTAGGTCCCACGTAATAGGGGGCGAGCCTATTGCCGTACCGGGCACATTACCAGACTCCGTGAGAATTTCCTAACGGAAAAACCCAATAACACTTTGCCCGACCGGGAATCGAACCCGAGACCTCCCAATCCCACGCGCACATTTATGCGGCGAGACCAACGAGGCAGTCAAACCTTTTTTTGTGTTCGAAAATTCTCATGTACCTACATACATTAGACACGTCTGTTTCCCGAAGGGTTAGGCAGAGGCTACTTAACGATTCCCATGTGATAACGTAAAAAGAGTGAGAGTGTGCAAAAAAATTGTAAGGTTCGTAAAAGTGTTTTAGTTGGTTATCTTACAAATTGCCAGTGCATCGCATCGTACGATTGCCATGCTAGGCAACATTATGTGTGAAATTGCTGTCCCGTTAAGATGGTCTGTAAATTCAATTATTTAGTTTTCCTTTTTCTTGCGTTATGCTTTGTAAAAGTCATTTTCAATTTATTGTTCTCGTCTTTGCTAACAACAATAATATGCCAAAAGAGATGCAAACATGCAATATACTTTTTAATTCGTTATTTTCAATATACTTTTTGTATTCGCTTGTTTACATTTTATTTGAAAATAATTTAATGTAGCAATTAATCAGTTGTCTGTACCTACGTGTGCTCTACTCTTACTGATATTTTTTGATATACAAAACCATCCTCAACATGCAACCATGTATTGGCAGTGAACTATAATATTTTTGGCTTTAAATAAAAAAATAATTAAAAGTTGGTTTAACCAAGGTTTATAATAACACTGACTCCATTTTGTTCGTAAAATTGAAAAACGTATCCGCAAATATGTCAGTTATATTGAAACAGTGTATGTTCAGTGTATTATCAGAACAATATCACGTCCATGATTTCACTCCACGTTGATTCATTCATTTGAGAGTAATTTATCGTCGATGTGGTCATTTAGCGCCATAAATGTTTCAGCTGAACTTTTATGTTTCAAAAACGCATTAAAACGGTGATCCCACTTGTCCTTAGGGAGCAATTGTTATGTCATCCAGACGATCGTTTATAATTTATATACACAAGCTGAGCCCGCGGCTACACCCGCGTTCTTTAGGGCTGCTGCTCCTCACCCGCAGCCCATAGCGTGATGCCGTTTAGGCTATAGCTTTTCCAAATAAATGGGCTATTCAACCCTACGATTATTACTTAAATTGAACCAGTAGTTCCTGAGATATGCACGTTCAACCCTTTATAATATTAGAATAGATGAAACGTCCAAGTTATAAATGACGTCAATAACAGTTCCAAATGAGACAGTTCATACTGAACTACTTCCGCACAACAGGAGGACGGATAGCGGAGTATGCATACAGCATGTACATATAATAATATGCAAATGTATTTGATGCGATGTCCTACGAGAGCAGTTGGACGCACGTTCTGCATAAAGACGAGTGTTGCACTGCTCTGTTTAGTACAGTGGTAGACGGACTGATGTGGTGCGCAGAAAGAACTAATATCTCATTCCTTACAAGTTTGCGTGCGATGACAACGAATTTCCTTCTCAATCTTAGCATCTAGGCAAACCATATTGCGGCAACCATATTATTATTACTCAAATCGAACCAGTAGTTCCTGAGATTAGCACGTTCAACCCTTTCTAATATTAGTATAGATGAAACGTCCAAGTTATAACTGACGTCAACAACAGTTCCAAATGAGACAGTTTATACTGGAGTACTACCGCACAACAGGAGGACGGATAACGGAGTATGCATACAGTATGTACATATAATAATATGCAAATGCACTTGATGCGATGTCGTACGAGAGCAGTTAGACGCACGTCCTGCATAAAGACGAGTGTTGCACTGCTCTGTTTAGTACAGTGGTGGTCGGACTAATGTGGTGCGCAGTAAGAACTAATATTTCATTCCTTACAATTTTGCTATGATGACAACAAAATTCCTTCTCAATCTTAGCATCTAGGCAAACCATTTATTTCATAGTGAGGAAGTCATTCCTCACTATATTGAAATTACTGCTTTTTACTAAATGCATATGGATGTATACCGATATACACGGTACATATACCGAAATGACAATTTGTACAATTTTTGACTGTCTGTCTGTCTGTCTGTGTGTCTGTTTGTTCCCGCTAATCTCTCTCACTCCCTACTTTCACTGGCGGATAGCTGATGTACCAAGGAGTAACTAAGGCTATAAATTAATCGGGTACGCGGAGTAGTTCCCTCAGGACGCGGGTGAAACCGCGGGAAACAGAGAGTATTATATAAAAATCTTCCGTTGCTGACTTACTGAAGGACAACGCACAGCCAAATCTACTGGGCGCAGACATGAGGAGCGCTTGGGGAGAATATAGGAGCAATAAGAGAGGATATTTGAAAATGCCCACGCTAAGGGGGTAAAATAGTTCCACGCGAGCGGAGCCGTGGACGAAATCTAGTCAATATCAATACATGAAACCCGTGAATACAACTGGTCTAATGATTATTTGTGTAATTTTACCTATTTGTATGTTTTATATTTAATTGCCTTGAGTACGCTGTAGTGCAATTTTGCAAGTGGGCAAGCTGAATTTTACGACATCTTTGTACAACTTTGCGAAAGTTCGATCGAGTTTGCACAGTCGCATTCATAAAGAGTTGCGCATCTTTGAAAAAAATATTGCAATTTCAATAATGACGATGTCTTGGCAAATGTTTTTTGTCTCAGATTTATGGACAAGAATATGATTTAATGTATATTTTCTGTAATAGAATCCCGCGTCTACTGCCAAAAAAATATAATATCACGTAATAAACGACATCTAGCAACTGTGATAGGAAGAAATACAAATGGCTTCATTAAGTCTCAGGTGATTGTATTGTTCCGTTGCTGCGGTTACAAAAAATACACAATTATTTTTAGATTTACCGCCTTGTAAGAGGAGGCACTCAGAAAGAAAGATTACTTTGCGGTAACAAAGAAGGCTGATACATTATAGATCTATGTATTGTATTTTGTACTTGATAAATACTCGTTATTTGTATACAACGTAAGTTCAACGACTTTAAGAGAGTTGACACGTGGCTACTTTCTAAAGCGTGTTTGAGTTCATAAAACTAATAGCAATAGAGCTATGTCGACAATTAGATAAATATATGTACTACAAAGGTTTGGAATGTCTATTTTTAGTAACCAGATGAGCCCGCGTTTACACCCGCGTTATTTAGGCTGCTTAATCCGCCCCCGTTGCTCATAGCGTGACGTCATAAGGCCTAAAGCCTTCCTCTAAATGGGCTATCTAACACGGCAAGGAATTTTCAAATTGGAAACTATTTATCTATACTAATAGCTGAAAACAAACTTTCAGCTATTAGTATAGATAATTAAAACATTTTCTACAATATGGCAAATTACATTTACAATAAAAATATCATTAGTAGAAATATAATAGATACATAACATCTTTATTGCGCAAATACAATCGTTACAAATTATTTATAGATATCTTAAATTTATAAAAAATAGTAAATGCACAAGGGCGGCCTTATCGCAAAATGCGATTTCTTACAGGCAACCTTAGGATGGACAGACTGGAAAGGATAGGTTTGATGGTGTAGTGATCAAATATATCTGGAAACTTATAGTTATTTGAATACAATGTACAACCATATGTAGGTATATATATACATATACAAAACATAAGGTATACATTACTTATAGATACAAATAATATATAATTTACATACAAACAATACATATAATACATATATAATTCCATATAAGTAGAAATATAATATATATTGTAATCAATGTATTTAAATTCACTGAAACTTTTAATCTTTATGCTACTGCTACACCTGCGTTAGCGTTAATGGCAATGGCCAATAACGTGTTAGTAAACGCGTAAAAAAAATTGCATTGGAAATTAGTATTTTAACGCACTAAAATGTTGGCTATATCTACGTAGCGCCTAAATTAACGCGCTAATTGAAGCGTTAAGACGCAGGTGTAGCAGGAGCATTAGAGACACAAAATACTATTTTAAAATAAATATGTACCTACTTCACAGCATGTAATATTTTTGTAGCATTTTCAGCAAATTCGTCAGTCAAAATGCTGACCTAACTAACTTTGTAAATGGGTTTGTTTAGTTCAACACAAAATTTGTTGGGAGTTACCGTAATATTTGAAACAGCTATTAATTTCGCACGTATAACGAGAAAAATACTGCGTGGTGGATTCGTGAAATACGACATGCGGAAAGTTTTGTCGGTGCACAATGTATATACTTCGTCGGTGAGGCATCACACCGTTTTATTTATATCTATGGTGAAATAAATTTTATAGAGTAAGCTGATCCAATTTCTGCCAACATAAATCTTTTTGTATTGGTGGACAGCGACAAAAGATACTTGCGGGTATCTCTTTGAAACTTTTTCGGTGCTATAAAAAGTCATCATCATTCTTACATTCCTCTCTGTGAAATGTCTTAAGCGCTGCTTCTAATCTAATGAACAATGGAACAGCTTTTCCAGCTTTTTGCCACAGTAAACTTTTATGAAAATTATCATATTAAAATCAATAGAGAGAATTTAACCCGGCGGTACTCGCTACTGGGTAAAAAATACCACAGAGTACCTAAATCACGTGATATTTTTATTACTTAACATTGTGGCTACTCACGACTTTAAGTACCTTCTGGCCAATAGTTAACACGCGCGTGCATCACCGGGCGGACAGTTCGCGCGCGGCGCTTGGCGACAACAGACGTGTAAAGTGAGTATGGGTGAAAAATACCCGGTAGCGACGGTTCTTGTTAATTTTTTTTTTTATGTTATTGGTTATTTTATTTTGTTTTAGAGCTGGTTCATGATGAGTTCCCTACTGACGGATCGAATTATAGAAGAATGTCTAGAACAAGAAGATAGTGAAGAAGAAAATGTGTCAGAAATAGAAGATTTTGAGGAGCATAGTAATCATGAAAGCGGAACAGAGCAAGAAGGAAGTGATTCAGATGGGTCTTCAGAGTCGGAAGAGAGTTTTCCTTCGAATTTACATATTGAGAATACTGAAGATGAAGAATATTTAGAGGATGTACCGCTGAAGTACTTGAGGCGAGGTCGTTTTACTGGAAAAGACAAAAGAACTCGCTGGCAAGTTCGTGAGCCGCGACGAGTACGAACAAGATCCCATAACATTATATATCATTTGCCGGGACCGATTGGCGAAGGCAGATCTTGTTCGTCTATGTTAGAAGCCTGGAATTTTATTTTTTCGGAAACGTGTTAACTAAAGATAGTCCAGTATACTAACATTTATATAGAAGACCTAAAGTCTAAATTCTCAAGAGAACGCGATTGTAAATGTACAGATATCGTTGAACTTATAGCTCTTTTTGGATTACTTTACTTCTGTGGAAAATTGCGAAGTGGTCACCTGAACACAAAAGATCTCTGGGAAAAAGATGGAAGTGGTTCCGACGTCTGTATAGCCACTATGTCACGAGAAAGGTTCCATTTCTTACTGCGGAGTTTACGGTTTGACAATATTCGTACACGAGCTGAAAGAAGGCAAACAGATAAGCTAGCACCCATTCGCGAGATTTTCGAAAAGTTCAAACATAATATAAAAAAATATTATGCTGTCGGCGAAAATGTAACAATCGATGAAAAGTTGGAGAAGACTCGCGGCCGTTGTCCATTTCGGCAATAGATACCCAGCAAACCCGGTAAATATGGTTTAAAGATATTTGTGTTGGCTGACGCACGAACCTTCTATACTAATAATATGGAAATTTATGTTGGCAAAAATGATGGGCCTTATGATCACAGTAATTCACCAAGTGAAGACGTCAAACGCTTAGTAGAACCTATAAAGAATAGTCATCGTAACATAGTGATGGACAATTGGTTCACTAGTTTTCCGCTATTACGTGATTTGCTCAATGATTATGGTCTGACAGCATTGGGAACTTTGAGAAAGAATAAAACTGAAATTCCACCTGTATTTACCTCTACCAAAGAGCGGAAAGTTCACAGTTCCCTTTTTGGATTCCAAGATGATTGTACTATTGAATCTTATGTTCCAAAGAAAAATAAAGTTGTGCTCTTGGCGTCAACTATGCACCATGATGGCAAAAAAGATTCTGGAGAAGAAAAAAGCCCGAGATGATAATGGACTATAATAGAACAAAATGTGGCGTCGATGTTGTGGATGAGATGTGTGCTACCTTCTCAGTAGCACGAGCTACCAAACGATGGCCATTGGTTTTGTTTTATGGTCTTTTGAACGTCGGCGGCATCAATGCGTACGTGATAGTGAAAGCAAATAAAGTAAATAGTGAAGCTGTGATGGGTGGGAAGAACTAGCTTTGGCCCTTGTGATGCCACAGATAAAAAAGAGGTCAACGGTAGCTAATTTGCCAAAAATTATCAAAACTAAAATTGATTGTATGCTCAATGCTGACTCGAATGACGAAGCCACGCTCACAAGCACACACTCAGCTTTGCGACCATCCACATCTGCTTCCCGTTGTGCAGTATGTGAATGGAAGAAGAACCGAAAAACTAAGACATCTTGTAAATTGTGTTCCAAAAGAATATGCCGTGAGCATACAACCCCAATTTGTGGCGATTGTTATGTCAAAGCAAAATAGTTAGATTAGGTACAAGTTTTTTGAAACATAATGTTTGACGATTATTGTTTCGATGTTCATTTAATATTAACAGTATTTTATTTTTTGTGTTTTTGGTAGAGTATTAGGTCGATTTATAATTTTTGACCTCAATTTTACGTGATACCTAAGAAAAAAAATTTTTGTTGATTTTTCTAAGACTATGAAGAATTTTTGTTAAATTTTGTATTTTTTTTAGGATAAGCTATAATTTCAAATAAATAATAATTCAAACCTTAAATTTTATTTTATTTATTAGACATTAGTATTGATTAACTAAATACACCATTAAAGTCTGTAATGAAAACTTATTTTCCAAGATAATGTCATTTAAATCATGTGGTATTTTTTACCCGGTAGCGAGTATTCGTGCATGTAAACACCTACCGAGTACTGCCGGGTTAAATAACGTAAAAATAAAGATCATAAAAGGTAAAAGAGCAAAGTGTATTTAACGATATCATTCAAGCTTTTATCAATTTTCTTACCATTGCATTGAAAAATGTTCAATATTTCCTCTCTAATGATAGATTACATCGATTTTCTTCGGTAACAAAATAGTGACTTATTCTCGTGACATAATGTTAGATTGGGTCCTGTTTAAATCAATATTTAATAATATAACATTTTAAGGCAATTGTTAGGCACCTATTAGAACGAAATATGTCGACTATGCTGAAAAATATTTAAATAGAAAGAAATACTCGTTTCACATAAAACTTTGGGTTTTTGTAAATTGTAGTATTTGGAATACTTCATCTACACCAGCCAACAAGCAGTCAAACTCAGAGAATTATCAAATGCAAAGCACCAAGCCAGTCATCAATGATGCGATTTCACATGCTGATTTTCTTTTTCGCAAAGGACCGTGGAAAAGCGACGTAGCTTTTTCGTAAAATCCTTGATCGTCGATTCTAAAAGCAGTATGTCGGCTTTGGTTTTAGCAGCAAGTAGAACAAACGACTACTCGCATCGCTAACAGTCTGAAAATCTAGTAAAATTCGACCTCAGCAAGATTTCCTTCCTAAGATATCGAGTCGCCGTGAGATCATAGTTCAGATAGGTTTTCTTGCCGTGACAAACAACTAGAACGCGAGATCTCATCTGCAGTGTAAACAGGTAGCTATTCAGTTTCTTCCTTTGATCACATTTAAAGTAAAATATTAAATACATTTTTTGAATACTAAGAAATTCTCTATAAACATTGGAGTTACTTCTCTGAAAACAGTTTTAGTAGTTTCCTCTAGGTATTCTGCATAAATACATAATTTATTATTCGTTTATGATTCGTTCCAATTAATACTTACATAGCCATATTCGTAAGATCATACCTGTGTTAATACTACAATAGATATAGTAATAAAATAAGTACGTCGTAACTTCTTATT
Organism: Euclidia mi; assembly: GCA_944739405.2. Taxonomy (NCBI): domain Eukaryota; kingdom Metazoa; phylum Arthropoda; class Insecta; order Lepidoptera; family Erebidae; genus Euclidia; species Euclidia mi. The sequence goes on along the minus strand of OX123182.2, from coordinate 47,390,045 downwards.
ATATCTGTGATTTTAATTATATTATTGAATGTTCAAGCATAACACCTTCTCTTGCCTGTTTTATCACAGTGTTACAGCTGTATAATATCACAGGCTTTAAAGGTCACCAGAGAAGTCCGTAGTGGTAAACATAATTAATCGATAAACGTAGTTATATATTCTTAAAGATATACCTATATGATAAATTATACTTGTAATTATATATGATATATATAATAATAATTGTGCTCATCACAGAAAGATATGATTTGTTTGTCTTTTTTGTAGTTGGTTTTGGGTAGGTATCAAACGCACGATCTGCGGCGTAGCATTCAATTTCAATAATTACTAGACTCACAGGCCAGTTACGTGTCTATTCATACATATCAGGCAATAGACTCACATGGGCTGCCTATAGTGTAATATAAATATAGCCACAAGCAACCACATGAATATTTAAGCTATTCTTCATTTAATTATACATCAATCAAATATTTCTAAAGCGTCAAAACAGTTGGTTGTTAGACATTTGGCTGACACTCCATTTAATGTCATGGAAAATATTATAATTGTGACAATTAACCCGTTCTTGACATGGCGTACCAAAATTGCAAAGCTATAACCACAAATAACTGAAATTATAAACGCTAATTAGGTTAATACAAAAGCTAATTAACAATATTGATATATACTAATGTGTGTCCCTGTCGCGAAATTAGTTTATCAGGAAGGTCCCAATAGGTTCGAGCAGGGTTGTACGCACGCGAACGAGAGCCTTTTCACAGCCTATCGCACCTTTGTGTGACGTCATTCAATTGTACTATTACCTTTACGAGGTACTAATGACTCTATTGAAATGTTGTATTGGTTATGATATTGATCTCCGGCTGTTTTATTTCTGTGCTAAACATTACTCCTATATAATATTCCGGTTTCCGGTTCTATTTGTTGCAGATTGCAACGCATTTGATTTGTTTTCTGGGAAAATATCGGATCTTGACACTCATTAAAGCGTCATAATTGGATCTTCTGTATGGTTGCTGTGCTGCACAGTTGCTGTTGATTTTCGCAGGTGATATATTAGGGGGAATAATAGCAATGTATTATCTAGATGAGTTCTAAAAATAAGTAGGTATTTTTCGTCGAAAAACAGTTTTTGGAATATGGTTAACCTGAGCTATTTATTTCTTCAGTGTTTCTATTCTTGCGTGAAGATTTTTTATATTTTATTATATATTTGCCTGAATAAATTGGCTTAAATGAATTTCAAAGCATAATGAAATGTAATAAATCTAGATTGGGAAAATATTTTCGTTTGTTATCTTAAAATGCTGAACAGAGACCCTTCAATTTATTATTTCGATAACGCCATCTCAGTGATGTGAAAATATATTGCGTTCATTACAGTTTAACCCTCAGAGAATTGTAAATATGGTGACGAAAATTTGGTACTGCGAGCTCAACCCTTACATTAATAATATAGATGAAATTATTCATTATTGTCCCTGTGGAATTGTAAAAATTTTAGTCAAACTTTTTCTTTCTCTTAGCGTTATCCCAGTTTCAGTCTGGGGTCCGCTTTCTAGTCTAACCGGATTTGGCAGAATATTAGCTTTTCCACGGAGCGACTGCCTGTCTGACCTCCGCAACCCGAAGGGATAGCGATATTCCATGGTTTAGACTAGTGTCAGATTATTTAGAAGGTACTGACACCCTGTATGGACTGTCAAAGATTTTAGTCAAACTAATGAAACAATTATGTCAATGAATATTCAGCAATTCTAGAGTATTCAGACTCTCTAAACTTTTGATATTTTGAATGGCTCCGTCACGTCAGTCCGGACGTCGACTCGTCGGAACGTTCACAGCAAAGCAACTTAAGCAAATTACTTAGTTGGAGCCCTCCTCCATAATTATTATTCAACCTTTATCCGACGCAAATCGAGTAAATTTGTTCCTAAATTACTTTTATTAAAAGCATTTCTTTCCCTCGGTCGAACCAAAGTGCTAAAGTAGAGTAAATGGACTGGAATTTCTGTTTCACGAATAAATTATATAAGAATATTATAGTAAATAACTCTTTAAAGATAACGATAACAAAATTTCACGAAAAGAGTAAAAGACTTTTTATAACACAAGATGCTGAAATGTACTTACGATTCAGTGTCTTAGTACTTCAAATAACTTACATTGATATGAAACACATTTTATTTTACTCTTAAACGAATTATAGAGGCGTAGGTTTACTGTACTGACATTCAAAAACTTTATATACACCAGCGAGAGAAACATTCATACGAAAAAAGAAGAAGCAAATACTCTTTTTATATTTTTATTTACACGTTACATGTATACTTTTATAAAACTTGTAATGAAAGGTTGGTTGGTTAACAAAGAACGTAATTTTTCAGGAGAAGTAGGTATATAAACATTTTTTTACCAGAGTTTCACATGCTAAGTCATCTTCAACTGTTTGTAATTTATATAAGATCGGTCAGTAAAGACTGTTCCACTGCTCATTGTTCTTCGACTATTATATTGACTACAATTGTCCTTCTATACATACAACGATCCAACAGATCCTTTAACAAGGTACATGTTGGACGTTCTACGTGAATGATTTAGTTACAAAACCTTCACTGTGGACCCTATTTCGAAAAAAGCCAAACTTTATTACTCTCAAGCAATTTAATCGGAGTGGCACTTAATTTTTCTTGAGGTAATTTAGTAAATGTAACTTTAGACATTCATGATTATTATTTTTGCCCCGAAACCAATTTATATCTCTTTCACCAATTATTATGTCTTTACTTTAATCTTGTGCTACGTCATTGTAAATGATTCAGTATTTCAGAACTAATTTCAATATCGTGAACAAAATTTTACCACGGAATTTATTTTACGCGAAGTCAAGCATTATATATTATTTAATTATTAAGTGGGATGTCACTTAAGTAGAAAACTTTCTAAAGCAATTCTTGGAAATTTGGTATATATATATTTTGTCCCTGATATTAAATTTAAGCTGATTATTGAACAAAGATTCAAATGTCAGGCTGAAACGAATGAACATGTCACCTTTACTGTACCGTATTTAAGATAAAGGAGTTTCATGTAACAACTACGACTTCTACCTTTGAAACTTTGAACCAAGATTTTTATTTCATTCTCATTATTTCTTTAGTTTACTAAAAGATTATATTGCGTCATGTAATATACAAACATGTGTCATTTTTTTAACAGAATTCAACAATTTAGTTTGCAGTGTCATATATATTTAAATCTTTTATTTATTTATGTATGTGCTCGAGGCTAATAAAAAAGTAAATATGTACGTTTATCCATTATCTAGTATCCATAGTACAAGCTCTGCTTAGTTTGGGACTAGATTTGGTGATGTGTGTATGTGGTAGAATATTATTATTATAATTCACTTCATTTATATTATTACTAGCTGACCCGGCAAACGTTGTTTTGCAATTTTTTTTTTTTTTATGAAAAATAGATGTTGGCCGATTCTCATAGATACCGGATAAGCACAAAAAATTTCATCAAAATCGGTCAAGCCGTTTCGGAGGAGTATGGGAACGAAAACTGTGACACGAGAATTTTATATTGTTACGAGCTGGGGTTCGACGATAAATTAAAACTGACTATGCCACTAAACTGTACTTTATTTTAACACACAAACACTAGATACCCACACTTAATTTTCACTTTACTAATAAAACACACTATTCACATCACTAGAACAACACTAAACACTTCCGACTTATTTCCTTCGCTTCTTGTTGATCGCTTCGATATCCAATTGTAACTGTGTCCGTTCCGTTCGTTCGCGCTCTATTTATACTGGCCGGATAACATCACTAGCGCATTCTAGATGCTTCTACAAAACTGTCGAAATAATCTCGAATAGTCGATACTCGATACAGCAACGCCATCTAGTACAGAGAGGAACGAAAACTGTGACACGAGAATTTGATATATTAGATTATTATCTTGATTGTACAGTAAAGCTGTGATTCGGTGTCCACGGCGTACCCCCGCCTGTTTGTCCGTTTTAATTCCACAGGTGGTGTTTCTGCCACTTACGAGTTTTTAAAACTAGCGTAGGTATTGAACTTCTAAAGAAGGCAACGCGCCAATATAATGTATCAATGAACATTCTATAAATAAAAACATTAGGAATAACTCTATTTTAAACATTTAGTATAGAAATCAAGCTGATTTTAATTGGGAACTCTTTGCCGAAAATGATTGTTATAAAATTTTTACACCTCAACATTATCATAATTCCTGCAAATTTTCATGAATACCGGTTCATTCATCCCCAAATCAAAAGAGTTAACAGTTTGTATATATAACTGTTCTACAAATGAAAGTAACAGCAGAACGTTTTAAACTTTCATTTGAGTATCGAAAGTATTTTTCGATGCACAGCGCAAAAGAAAGAAAATTTTAATGTTCCATATTGTAGCTGACTTAAAATGTCGTATAATACAATCTTCAAGGCAATATATACAAGACACTTTATAATCAGCAGCTAATCACTTAGGGCAATCAATTGACTGACATGCATATAAAACTATCGCCTGCCTCGGAGAGAATGTGAATCCGTCAGTTACGACTGTCATAAAGATCCTTGACAGTCGCTACTGGGTATCAGTACCCAAAAATATTTCAACTTGACTAGCTTTCCAAGCATTTTCTTTATTAATTTGTTGTTCTCTGTATAGAGGGGAAATAGTATATCGTGTGGAAGGAAATGGAGCCGAATTAATTTTACAAGATGTCTTCTATTAGTTGTTGACAATACCGGATGGTGCAGGAAGTAAAGTTACAATCGGCGCTGCCTACAGCAATGTAACTAAGACATTGTATACGGTGATCAGAAATAACAAAGAACTAAAATCACCATAATAACGTCGTGTTATAAATAAATTAGGGGATGCTTGCAGCTACGCATGCATTTTTTTATCTATTCAATCTACACGATTCCGCGGGTACTTTAGCATATCCCTTCTTCGTGCACCCCTACGAGTCCCAAAGAACCTACGTGACAAATTTCGGTTGTTTGGACCCAGTAGTTTTAGCTGTGCTTTGTCTGTCATTCAGTCAGAAACGCATAGAATGCGCATGATGAGAATAATATGACCGGCATCTGACAAAAATAAAGATTCAGTACTTTTGACATTAGTCACATAATTACACCAAAAACATCAATAACACAACATTGAAAGCTAGACGTGACTAAAACCACCTAGTCACTGTCTATTTTACGAAAACATTACAAAAAAAATATAAAAAGCTGTTTTCAGTCTCCACAAATCGATGTTATGCGCTTTTCTTAATAATTAACGGTACATTACCCAATTTCTCAACGCGAAATGCTTCATCAACAAAATATTTTTGTGCTCATGTCTTAATCGACATATTATGTGCCGACAACGCCAACTTTACCCTCTTACGTTTAATTTTATTTTCGTAATAAAATGAAATCTTTCGTACATACCGCATTTTTGGTACTACAAAGGTACTTTTAATAGGTTTTTATTATTCATGAGAGTTTGTTGAGTGAACTATAGGCATTTTTTAGTTGTAATTAACAGAATAAAATTAATGACGGAACGATTTGTTAATTTATTTACACTAGCTGTTACAACCGAGTTATTATTATTTATGCTATACGCGATTATGGACTATCCAAAACATAAGTAACTATTTAATTCGAACTAGTAGTGCGATTGGCGTGTTTTGCTAAACAAACAAACTATTTGGCTTTATAAATATCAAGAAAGTTACATCTTTGAAACAATGTATGTAAAATATTGCACGGGACAACAAGGCCGTCTGTCAGATCTGCATGCTGCCAGGCTAACCCTCCGACATCAGGCACCTCCAACGATGATGTTACACCAGGCAGTTCTATGCATGCGGATAACATGGAAGATGCGAAGAATAACAGCAGTGTGGCGGGTAACTCACGGGAATCTTCACCAATCATCCGCCCTGAGTACCACGCTATCATCAGCGAGCTAAGGGCTGTACGTGAGGAACTTAGCTGCTTCAGGAGGCATATGGAGGACGAACTAGCGACGTTGCGGGGCACGGTCCTCACATATAACGAGCGAGTGGAGAGTCTCGAAAAGAGATTAGAGACTGTGGAACAGCGTACACTCGTCTCCGAGAAAGCGGATAATGCCATAGACGAGCTGCGTCAGCAACTCAATGACCGAGAGCAGGATCTATTAGCCAACGACATCGAAATCAACAACATACCGGAGGCCAACTCGGCGAAACCGGTTCATGTCGTCATGGCTATAGCGACAAAGCTAGGTGTCAGCATGGAGGTTCGGGACATTGTCAGCGCGGAGCAAGCTGGCCGACGACAACTGAATGCGGGGAGTCCTGAGGGACCCACAGAGCTGCGACCACGCTCTATCGTCGTACGCCTGGCCAGGCGCTACCTTCGTGAGGAGTTGCTCAAAAATGCTCGAGTGAGGCGAGGAGCTACCACGGCTGACTTGGACATGGCGGGACCGGCGAAGCGCTTTTATCTTCATGAGCGCCTTACTAGATCAAATCGCCAGTTGTTTCGTCGAGCCAGGGAAGCTGCAGAGCGCGCAGCGTGGAGGTTCGTGTGGACCAAACGGGGGCGTATACTCGCTTGCCGTAAGCCAGGGGATCCAACCAAACATATACGGTCTGAAACAGACATACAAACTGTTTTTATGTCAACGAATGTCTCCCCATAAAAGCTTCTCAAACTTAATTAACTATAAGAGGTTCGGCTTCATTCTGTCTATGCATTATGTGAATAATTTATCATATATCTTCTTTTTAATGGAACATGTGTGTCTCGTTAGTAGCTATAACTTTCAACAAAATGCTTTCTATCTATATACATGCTACCTTATAATATTTACACTCAGTCATATTACTCACATTATATTATATTCAGCTATAACTATAATCTTAATGTTATATCATCATGCCCACAAGTCATCACACAAAACTTATTCAATTTACATATATCTAAAACATATATATAATATTTACACAATCTATTTATCAGTATATTTACAAGTGCCTACTTTTCTCAACAATAATACAAACACAGACAAAACATATCTACTTTATACTCTATACACACAGTACATTGATCTCTTAGACACACAAAATGCCAAATAGCAAGTGTTTGAAGTTTGGTTTATTCAATGCCAGCTCCCTTGCAACCAACCAAGACGAATTTTTAATTTCTATGGACCGGCATGCCGTCGACATACTAGCGGTTAATGAGACATGGCTGCGACCGGGTGAAGACGGACGCGCCCCCTGTGTGCCAGGCTACAAGCTCAAGCATATTCCGAGACCAACCAGCATAAAGTCCGGACGAGGGGGAGGTGTAGCTTTTTACATCAGGACAGGCACTAATGCGCGAGTGAAACCCCATCCCGAACAGCCAGACATCGAGCAATTATGGCTGTCTACAACGGCAACAGTTAATGGCCATAAGCTACTTATTGGTACAGCATACCGTCCACCCTGGTTCAACATTGACAGGTTCTTTGAGGGACTAACAGAGAGTATAAGCTCATTGGCCCCATATGATAATGTCATACTCTTAGATGATTTCAATATAGATATGCTGAATATTAGTAACTCTAAAACTAGAGCTCTTAACGAGTTTCTGTGTACTTTTAAACTAAGACAGGTTGTGTCAACAGCAACACACTATGTGGGAGACAGCAGCACACTTATAGATGTCATATGTAATGATTTAACCATACAAAATATAGTGGTGGACTCCAATAGTGACCTTGGTCATCACTCTTTTGTCACTTGTGAATCACTCTTTAAAAAATCAAAAGCTTGCCCAAAAACGATTGTATACCGCCCTATCAAGGACATATTGGAAGAGTACTTTCTGACTGACCTAGCCTCAATCCCATGGTCCAGTATTAGTGATATGTGTGATGTCAACTGTATGGTCTCTACTTTCAATCACTGGATCCAGGTTTTGTATGACTTACATGCCCCAACCAAAACACTGGTTGTTAAGACCAGACCTACATCCTGGATTACACCCAATATTAAACTCTTATTTAAACTCAGAGATGAAGCCAGAGAAACATCATAGGTTAAGGCATGATCAGAAGAAAAAACAGTACTACCTGGATCTAAAACATCAGGCCACATTCGCCCTAAACTCAGAAAAGAAAGCATTTTTCACTAAACACATCAACAACAACTTACATAATCCAAAACAGCTATGGAAGAATCTAAAATGTGAAATACTACCGGACCACACAGAAAAAACCCTACCCAAAACATTTGACGACCCTGATGCAATAAATATAGCTTTTTTGGATGTACCTGGAGAGTGCAAGGTGGATATCTCGCAGTTGTCATACCTGGAACATCACAGGTATGGACTGGCCACCTTTAAATTACAGCCAGTGACAAGAGAAACTATTGTACAGATTATAAACACTATAGGCACAAACGCTCAAGGTATCGATCGCATTAGTATGGACATGATCTCCCTAACACTGCCAGCCACTGCGCAGGCCATAACAGACATAATAAACAGGTCTATTTACACTAACACATTCCCTGCATTGTGGCGCTGCGCAGTGGTGCGGCCCATTCCCAAGACCACCAGTCCACAGTCTGTGAAAGATCTACGGCCTATTAGTATACTGCCATGTCTGTCCAAGGTGCTGGAGAGAGTAGTATATACCCAAGTAATGACATATTTAGAGGACAACAACATTCTCCCTGACCTACAGTCAGGTTTCCGTAAGAAGAGGGGTACTACTACTGCTTTGTGTGACGTTGTGGGAAGTGTACTCGAGGCTCGTGACAGGTGGGAAGGTACACTGTTGGTCATGTTGGACTACTCCAGGGCATTTGACTCAATTGATCCAACATTGCTACTTTCCAAACTCTCCTACTATGGCTTTTCAGTTGAAACAGTGAAGTGGTTTGATAGCTACCTATCAAACAGGACCCAAATTGTGGAGATTCATGGCAGTGTAAGGCCTTCGGAGCCGCGTATTGTTAAAAGAGGAGTGCCTCAGGGATCAATTCTTGGGCCTCTTTTATACTTAATCTACAGTGCTGATGTAGTGCAGTCCTTCAGACACTGTAAATATCACATTTATGCAGATGACTTGCAGGTGTATCTGTCTTTTAAACCTAAAACAATATCGTCAGCTGTCCAGAATATCAATGAAGACCTACAGAGAGTCACTGAGTGGTCAAAGCAAAATTCTCTCACCCTAAACCCCCAAAAATCTAAGTATATGGTGCTGGGTAGTAAAAATCAAATCAGGGATATACTCTCTGCTAATCCGGAAATACTGATACTAGACAAGGCTATACAGAGAGCAGACAGTGTCTGCAATCTTGGATTAACCATGGACCCGGAACTGCGCTTTGAGGCCCACATAGGCAGGATTGCAAGTAACTGCTTTTACCGGCTTAGAGTACTGTATAACCTCAGAAAATTTCTCAGTATACCTGTCAGGAAGCAACTGGTGGAAAGTTTGGTATTGGCCAGGTTAAATTACTGCGATGCTGTCTATGGGCCATGTCTGTTATCTCGTACTGCTCGGCTAACACAACGCATACAAAATGCTTGTGTAAGATTTTGCATAAATATACCCAGACGCAGCCATGTCACTCCTTTCCTGAATAAACACAATAATCTTACCATTGCTTCCAGAAGAAAGTTACACTTGGCATCTTTACTTTTTGGAGTTATACAAGCCAAAACACCAAGATACCTATATGGAGAGATACTCAGTCGAAGCACATGGTGAGGTTAGTCACTAACCCACTATCCATGCCCAAGTACAGGACTACTGCATTCAGGGGTAGTTTCAAGTATGCCGCAACACACTGCTGGAATGATCTACCACCACCAATCCGCAGCCTGAAAACCAAAAATAGCTTTGTTGTATATCTAAAGAAATATTTGCTAGAAACACAAAAAGCTACAAATACCTAACTTTATAAACTTCTATACATATTTAATTACAGTACTTACTTTATTATACATACATATCTATAACACAATTTCTTACCATTAAAATAATACTTATATATACTTTATACAGAAAATTTCACTTTGCACCATTCTCTAAGTTCAAAACAGTTTTTAACACATCTATGACTAGTACTCAAACATCTACTCACCTTCTTGGGTATAGCCGACAGGTAACGGAGCAGACCCCAAGTTCCAGACAGTTGTGGCGTATTGGAGATTTAAATTTAAAATGTCGCATTGAAGGTTGGGCTTTCTTTATTTTCTTCCTGGCAAAAGCATTTCATAACTTCAAGGACTGTCTTCCGGTCCTGTAGCAAAACAAGTTTATTGTAATAACTACACAACCTTTTTTTTTCACTTTATTTAAAAGGCATGACTATCCTATTTTTAATTTACACTTTTCTTTAAAATTACTTACCATTTATTTATGTATTTACTTATAATGTTAACAATCTGGGCGCAAGCGCGCGTAAACCAAGGCGGTATAGGTTGGTACTTATAGCACACTGACGCTTGCTCTAAAATTACATTAGTACACGCAAGATTCTGCATCACGACACCACATATTCAACACTATTTTGCTTTGATATGTTTAACACATCGTATCTACTCACACATATCATACAGCAAAGTGATTTTAGTTTGTACTTTAAAGTTATAAACAGACACTGGCGCCGACGCCACTAAAATGGATTGCGCAGAATACCAGTGTTGCGGCATAACAACCGCAACGTATACTGAGCGTAGTCCAATTTTTGGCACCAATGAGACACACACTCTCACTTATGTTTTTTAACTTAATTTATAAATAAATTTATAAATTTTCCGATTGGTATCGCTGTTCACTGACACCATCTTTAGTTGTTTTGTTTGTTTGTATTTTATTTGGCCAATGGCGGCAGACGGCTTCCAATTGGTCAGCCGGGAAGCGTTGGGTTGCCAGTGAGCAGACGTAACGATCTGCCCTTTGTTTATATTATTTGTTTTAGTCTAGGTTTTAGTGTTTCATATGTTTTGTTTTTTATTTTATTTTATTATTAAGGCTACGGTTTTTCTTTAATATTTGTTTTGTACCTATTTTTATGTCAAATATGTTTAGTGTGTGCCATTTGTGGCAAAAATAAATATTTCATTTCATTTCATTTTTTTTTTTATAATTATTATACGAAATGAAAACCAACTGAGTAAAAACGATTTTACGCGTTGTTAAAAAGCTTATGATTGTCATATAGCCAAGTTTTCGTCACGAATGTAAATTATTTTAAATTTCTCAGCAATGAACATGCTATACTTTTCACGTATTTGAAGCCAATGAGGTCATAATTGTGTTTTATCCTATAGTGATAGTTCTAATCACCCTAATAACATATACCATTCTAAAGATAAATCAATAATGTAGTATGTTATAGGTATAAAGTACTTGGAATGCCAAATGAAAAAAGAACTTTTAGTTAGATGTTACAAGATTTATAACGAATAGATTGACATAGTTTTAAACTCATAACTAAACTTTTCAATCTTTATCTACCAGTGACTGATGATGCATTCTAATCGGACTTCTTATATGCTATATTTACAACACTTTTTTATCGATCAGCAAAGCAATTCGGGTTTCTAGTTACCAAAAGGCTATTACTTTTAGATAAAGTTGTATAGATACCTACAAAGCTACTGTGGTTGAGTCGAGTTGCTGCTGAGAAAAGTAAAGGACAGTGAGAAACTCTACATTTCAGAGAATTACATTTTCGTCTCTCGTCCGTCTGTAGGTTCAACTGCCAATCCCATTTACAGCGGAAGTTTATAAAATTTAAAGTGAAATTTTCCGCATACTACTCTGTCGTGAATTTTGGCGACGAGAATTCAAATATTGACATTTGAAACTCCACCTCGCTGGTCTAGACTGTAAGTACTTTTCATATTTTCGACGATATTTACCACATATCAAACGGATACCTCAGCAATAGCAATCAAAGATAATAATATCGGTTTAATACGCGTCGCATTGACAGTTTGACTCACGACCTTCAGAAAGGACATCGTAATAACCTCACCAGACAGAATGATGAATGAAATAATAAAAACATTGTAACTCTGTATGATGTTGGCTCGTCATGCATCAAAAAGGTTTAAAATGAAAAAGCATTTTATTTATAATTGGTTGTCAGTTGACCCAGACCTCAGAGAGCATAAATTTATTTTACTTTAAAATAAAAATAGTATGTGCCATTTATGTTTTAAAATTGTTTATGTTTTAATTTTTAGCAATAGCTGGCTTGTATTAAGTTAATATAATTAATTTAATATACTCGTTCATATAATTGTAAGTAGTTTAATTGTTATTATTTATGTTATTAATTAAAATATAAAAGTAAACTACGATAAATAGCTGATGTCACAATTTGTAATTTCGTTTTATTTGTTAAATAGGTAGCGATATGATTCATACATAATTTGAATTGTTTTATCAAAGCTTGTACAGTGACAAAATAATTATCTTGATAAAATGTCAGAAAAGATTTGTCTGTAATTTGCAATAAAAGAACAATTCGTTGTTGTAACTTCGTAATAAATATATTTTTAACAGTCTGTATAGAAAAAGAATAAAGTTATATTCATAACAATACTATTTCTACTTAGTCAATGTTTTCACACTTAAATGTCAAATAAATGTTATTTGACATTTGAGTGTGAGAAGTCACAACGTATTTCAAAGAGCTTAACTTTTCTGACGTCCTCGGACTTATACAAAGGAGATGTACCATTTGGCCATACATTATGGGCCTGGCAAGGACAAACTCGAAACCATGTGTGTTTTGAAGATAAATGACTACTCTATTACCCTGTATAATTTTTTTTAAATAACCCTTGGTGGAAATAATACGAGATATTTGAAATGGAAATTATTCCACAACTAAATATACCTCAAAATTGAATTTTAACATAAATATAATGCCTAGATGTAAATAAAGATATGTATTTGTGTCATATATAACAAAAACTACATAAAGAGAGGCCAATAATAATGAATAATCACCTGTGTACTAGGGAACCTCGTACTACACTCGTCCAAAAAAACTAAACACAATCACAAACACCGCTGCATATTCTTAGCATGAAGGTAGTGATCATTATTATTAAATTTATATTCAATTACATTACAATTAAAACCGTATATTAATAAAACCGTAATAAATAAGAGCAAAATATTCACGATGCGCAGTAGCAACACGAATGACATAAGTACATAACACATAAAAAATGTGTTGCAAATGGATTGAAAAAATATTTATACTATCGATTAAAAACCAAAACGATTTTTACCGATTAATAATTATGGAATATATAATAAACTAAAGGACGCCAGCAGCTACGCTTGCAATTTTTTTTTAATTTACCTGTTTTGGCCGATCCCGTGGGAATTTCGGGAAATCCCTCCTTAGTGCACCCTTACGGTCCCCAAGGAACATACATGCCAAATTTCAGCTTCCTGCGCCCAATAATTTCGGCTGTAGCGTGTCTGTCAGTCAGTCAGTAACGCAAGGATTTTATATATTTCTTGATTCTTTTTACGAATATATTTATAAAGTAAATAAAAGATATTGTTTTCTAATATAATAATAAAAATATTATTTCGAAATAGAATAGAAATCTGTTATAATTTATATAAATACCATACGATGAAAAAAAACAAAGTTTAAGGAAGAAAACAAAATAACCTCGAATGTGTTTCGGCGTTTCGTCGCAGGAAGTTTTTTATACACCACTATTTTTTAATAAGTACAAAAAATTTAATAGGGCTCTAAGCATCTTTAACTTATCATATTTATGTATGTAAAAAATAAAAAATACTAAGTTCCACTGTCCAGAAAAATACGTAATAATTGGTAAATGCATAACTAAATACTATGTTGTAGTAGTAATTTTACGCGGCACAGCTCCATTGATAAATTCTTGCAAACTCGAAGTCGCCACCCCTATCCCTCTGCGCCCGCGCCGCAGTGCTAAATTAATGGTGGAACCAAGCGGATCCTTTTTTCGCGGCAACAATTGTGGTTTGTTTACGTTTGCCCAACGCGATGGCTTATCAGTGTAGTGTGGAAGTGTTTGGAAGCCAGTGGATCGGTCGAGGCGGGCCTGTAGCTTGGCCTCCATGCTCACCACTGTGTACAAAAGTAAGCCGGTTAGTGTCGAACAATTTAAACAACGCATACCTATTGGACGCTTTTGACGCAGTGAAAATTCAGAGAAGCGTACTTCTCTCGTTAAAAAACAATTTAATAAAACGTGTGTATTTACAATGGTGGTGGACATTTCGAAGGACAATTGAAATACTCGTAAGTAAAGTAAAAATTACCTACCTACGTTAATAATAATTTTATACGGGCGGCTCAAAATCGGTCTGTGTGGAGAACCTTGGGGGAGGCTTATGTCCAGCAGTGGACGTCTCTAGGCTGACATGATGATGATGAAATAATAATTGTAAATAGCAGCTGATTCTAACTTCATAAATACGTCAAAATAACTATTTTCTTTTAGTACAGAATACCTTCTTTTATTTTGATATTTGTTTGCTTTCTAATTACATACCCACGTATTCAATTACATGTAATAAGGTAAATTTTGCCGGTCCTAAGCCCGGATGAAGTATGAAGGAGAGGTTAGAGATTAGAAAATTAATTAAGTAAGCAACTACATCACTTATTCTTTTGTTTCATTTTATTATCTAAGGGTACCTACGTCATAAGTGCGACAGAGAGAATGCGAATGTACAGGATGGAATATTATCAATGAATTAGTGAATGGTTTGTAAATTAATATGACTATGATTTAAGTGAGATTTTCTACAATAAACAAATGATAATAACTTTGCTCTTAATAGATATTATAAATATATTATGATCTTACGTCACATATATGACAATAATGTCTTCGCTAATCTGTCCTTAAAGTTTTTGTACTAGTTAAAAAATAAGGGTGTATATTTAGCTAGAAAAAGCCTGCACCATCTAGAGATGGGATGTTTTCGATTTGTTTTAAATTTTACGTTGCTTAACAATTCACCCATATTGATATAGTAGGTACACGTTATTAATAAATTTTTCGTGTTCATGAGCTTTAAATATGCCAACAAATATCTCGATGAAACGGACTCGCATTTCACCATTTTTATCTAATAAGAACGGAACAGGCTTGCGATTTAACTATGCATTATTTTTTATATCTAAAACAGTCATAGGCTAAATTTTTCTGGCATTTGGCTGACATATGACGGCAACTTCACAATAAAGTAAATTAAAATAAATAGCTTTTGTCGAAATATCCAAGGCTAAAAAACTAATGTTTATCAACAATGAGATTCGTTGCTAACTGTTGTACCGAATTTATTGTAGTATCGAAATTGAGGTGATCACCGTCGTTAGTTTAGTGTCTTTAAATTTTTGCTTTTCACTGAGGTATTCAGACCACAATGGTTTAGATTTATGTCTACAGGAGCTTTTAATTTTCGTTTTTATGTACGTACGTACACAAATTTAATATTTTTTACGCAAGAGCGAGTTAACTGACACGCAACAAATGTTGCTGGAAAATGACAGATGAGAGTGTCATTTTTCAAAGTACTGTTGCAGTATGTAAAATGCATGCTAAACAAAATTATGCTAATTTTGCGAGCACAAAGCTTGACGTACCTTTCAGAATATCAAAATTAAAAAGTTAATGTCATGTTGTAGTTTACGCCTTTTGGGCTGGTAATTTTTGAGCGACCGGCGCGACAATGACACTTCCGTTTCTCCCAGTTTTATAATAAAAAATTGGCACTCTCAAACTTCATTATTACATCTTTTATTTTGCCTTGTTTTCTTCAATTTAATTTAAATTAATGCAAGTAATGCTTACAAACAATGTAGGTCATTCCACATTCCGACGTTTCATAAACACTTTCTATGTCGGTAACATGTTTTTCTCGAGCTTTTATTGTGATAATATCACAATAAAAGCTCGAGGCAAGTATTTATACATACATACATACACATACACATAGACTCACGCCTGTTTCCCCGAAGGGGTAGGCAGAGGCATATTAAACGCCCACTTTTCGCCAGTGTTTTGATCCCACGTAATAGGTGGCGAGCCTATTGCCGCTTATCGGGATATTTTGTTTGCCAGAGCCTCGTCCGTTGATCGGCAGGTGCACCATTTACAGGTGAGGTTGGCTTGGGACCCTAAGTTCTTGGTGGGAACCCTAAGCACCCTATTATTTATTTATAGTTCAAACTATCGATATGTATATGTACTAACGGTTCAAACAAACAGTTATCAGGCGTGGTCGTCTAACTTATAACACAACTGACTATAATTATTGTGCAATGTTTTATTACAATACTGCCACGTGAGTTTACTTCATTCCATGAACATAAACACATAATATCCAATAAACCGAAATTTGAGCATCGCGATTCGTTGCATTGAAAATGAAATAATTGGATACTTACTACTACTCAGATAGTAGGACCATCTTAAGATATTAGGTATAATATACAATTCTGTGCTCTAACACAAATGCAGTCAAGTATCACAGTCGTATAGTCCAAAGAGACGGTGTATTCAAAGGACCAGGAAGTGACGGAACAAGTACGAAACGTGCTTTTAGAGATGCAGTTATACTGGAACACTACCATATTCCCAACTATGAGTTTCTATGGATCAATACTTGATAGAGATTGCAATTCCATTTTTGATCTATCTAAAATTCAAAATGATCGGCAGAAGCTTACACTGCAGCTGAAATACTAAGGCATAAATAGGCTATGAACATAGTACAAATATTGATTAGCACCAATATTTGCAGATTGTACACATGCTTGCCCCGTCATTTTGATCAGGCATACCTATCATTTACAGAACAAAGAAGTATCCAAAGAGCTATTATATCTCTTCACTATTCAAATCTTTTGGCAAAGTAAAAGTCAGATATTTTTAGCATTTCTAAAGGTTGCTCTTTGTTCGTAATTTTATTTTGTACTTTTCTCTGTAAGCAAAAAATATATTGCTGTAACCACAATAACGACTATTTTATTCTAAATACGCTGCAAATCTTTTTGCCTTAATAAAATTCGCTTTTCACCTTTTACAAGACTGACGAAAATCAAAAGACCAAATTTCGCCTTCACTATACAAGTTTGTAACAAAATTAAAAAAAGAGTTTTAGTAGAATGCCATCTGAATATTAAAATTTTGCAGTTTTGGCAAGGCCATTTTATAACTTTTTTACGTACAAAAACGTGCCGCTAAATTGTTGTTGCCAAGGATTTTAATCCTGTTTAACTATATACAGCAGAGTAGCATAGTGTGACGGGAGCCGATACGCATAAATGATTGTTAGCATGTGTAATACTTTCAATACTAAGTTTATTGTTAAGTCTTAGTATATTGTGTATATCTATTCATCTATCTCTACGCCTGTCTCCCATTGGGGAAAGCAGAGACTATGGAACGCCAAATGCTCCGGTTCCAACACACTTCATTCACTTCCTCGACATTAGTAAACCTCATCATGCCTGCTCATCGGGAATGAGCCCTTTTCAGCACGTCGGCTATTTGGTCGACGTACGTCCGCCTTGGACATCACCAACCGACATCTTTATTCATTCTATTTTGTATATTTATTTATTTATAAAGATTTTATGAATTGCTTACAGTTCTTACATTATTTCATGGCAAACAATAAAAATACTCCTTGGTATACTCAACAAATCAATAATCGCTATAAAACAAATTATAATTTTTACGTTATTATGGTGCATCTTTATATTATTTAGTGCTTAATTAGGGACAAACATATACCCATCTGGTAATTATCAGACCTGTTTGTAAACTGCTTCATTAGCAGACGTAGATATAGTGAAGCGAAGCGCAGCGGAAGCATTTTTCACTCTCAAGCTATTATATATCGACATTGTTCTCATTTTGAATTATGTTCAAAATCAATTAACACAGCAATTCTTTTTTGTATTCGCGTGCGTGCTGTTATATGCGATAAATTTATTGCGAAAATAATTCGAAATGAGAAGAAATTTGATAACCCTACGCTATACATGCGCCGGCCTGTCCAGTTTTTGGGTTCCGTCGCCATAAATGGCAAAACACGGAACCATTATAGATTCGCCATGTACGTCTGTTCGTCCCTATATCACAGCCAGGTTATGCCGAAACTATTTAGTCCACTACAGTTACTGAGTTTTTTCTAATTCTCAGAAGCAGCACACAGTCTGACAACGTGCTCGGTAATGGCAATAAGCTCGCCCCCTATTACATGGGACTTAAAAAATTCGTAAGGTGAAATTCGAGTGTAATATTACACCTTGGCCTACCCCTTCGGGAATACAGGTAGTAGTACATACCCTTTACTTTGTAAATTATTTGCTTAATATATTTTTCTTCCACAGCAATAACATCAGCGCGGGAGATAGTGCAGCTGAAGGTCCCGTTGTACGCAGACCCGCGTCGCGCCGCAGAATTGAGCTGCGATTTCAACATGGACAAACAGAAATTACATTCTGTCAAGTTCTATCGGGACACCAATGAGATATTCAGATTTACTCCGTCGTTAGAGGTAAGAAGTATTCCTCTTTATTTGATTTTCAGGTCCCATTTTAGTATAAATATGGGTCTTAGTAATTTAAGTGCTCTGAGCCACGATGACGATAATTTATGTCTAAGTTACGATTTCATTGAATATCATGACATAAAGAAAATTTGTATTATTTTTCAAAAATGCAGTGTTTAACTATCCAGACAGTAGGCGATTAGTACATTACAAATTCGCCCATTAAAGTCGTGGGTGCGAATACCTATGTATAGTTATAAATTTAAAACCTGGGATTGTTATTAACCTATATGGATGCATGAATGATCTGATCGTTTTTGGTTACGGCTCATCGGTTTCAACTACTAGCCGACTTCGCGGCGCCGATGCGCCTGAATGTGGCATCTGAAGCCAATTTTATGCAAATTGGCATATATAACTTTGCTCATATTATTAAATAGTAATAAATATAATAATTTACAGAAAATTTTACATTTGATGCTTTATACGCTGGCCAGGGGTTTTAACCAATAACCAGTAGATATTCCATAAACGCTCACTAGACACGATTTCGATATAGCATAGAGGCACTTAAAAATTACTGCCACTATTAATAACATTCTCTCGCTTAACCTTATATCCAAGCGCGATATTAATGCGTTACGCGAACATTAATCGATTTTCCCGAATAGTAACTAGTCAGCCATAAAATAATACTGATATTATTATCTCTGAAACTTCTAACATAAACTAAAACAACGTTTCCCCCGAGCCCCAAACTAACTAGAATCATCACGGAATACCAACTTTGTAAACATAACTACTTGCATGAATGCTTACACATTTGTAAAAGGAAACTGCGAAGGGTGTGCCGTAGGCGTTGGGTGTCCCTCGGATGAAAGGGCTCTGCGCATAACGTCTAGCTGTCCCACAAAGATTTGTTATACGTACATCTTACTAACTCTGGCATTATTTTAACCGCTTGGCTAGAGCAAAAGCTATGTAGCATAATCTTTGTTCTCATATCTTACGCTTACGTGAATACTACATACAAATTGTAATAACGTTATTCTTATGTTGTTGGATAGGAACAACGGTACGTTGTATAACAGAAAACTCGTTGGTGAAGGTATTCGAGGAATTCGGGCTGGCACCTAAATTCTAGGAATACTTAATTAGAATGCAGGTGATTGTTATTTAAACATGAGTGTTTTAATTATATTGTTATACTCATGTTTAGTTACACATGTTTCTTGGTTTTTATTTTAATATTTTTTTTCTAATAGCTATGTTTTGTAAATTAAAAGTAATAACGGCCAGTTTTGTAGAGTAATATTAAACGCTGATATTGCTTTCTTTATTTCAATGAAAGAGAGTGTTGAGAAGTAAAAGAAGATGTAGTGACAAGCATCGAGAAAGGTATGCTAAGGTGGTTTGGGCACATGGAGAGGATGGATGACAAAAGACTGACCAAGCAGATATATAAGGCAACTGTGGATGGGGCAGGACGAAGGGGAAGACCTACGCGGACGTTCTCTGACCAGATTGGAGACATCCTAAAAACAGGGCAGGTTAGAAGTACCCTGAACAGAAGAGCATGCATGAGGAATCTGATGGGAGTGAATGAAGCAAGAGAGATATGTCAGGATCGTTGCAAATGGCGTTCCGTAGTCTCTGCCTACCCCTCCGGGAAACAGGCGTGAGTCTATGTATGTATGTATTTTAATGATATTCTCCATATTTATAGATCTCATTTCCTCATCGACCCTTAGCACTGCGCTGACTGCTATGGATTCACATAGTGCACTGTTTCGAGCCAGGGTGATATTTGTGTTTTTGTTTGATTGTTTTCAAAATCTCCCACGAAACAAAATTTATTTCTAATGTATTGCAGGTGAAAGACCATTTTCTCTTTGATCAAATTTATAAAATTAAGTTGAAGGCAAGTTACAAAGTGCTTTTAATCTATTTTTGCGCATGTTAAACACTTCACGCACTGTATAGTATCCGTATAGCTCAGCAAATCAAGAGTAAAGATGTTTCTTCATATTTGGCAAAATACTTCTATTCACAAATATCACAAACACGCCACCCACACATGAACCGAATGTTTGCTTATTCACGAATCTGGCAAGAGCCACAGTGAAGGACGTGTTGACAGCATTTTACCTGAATGCAAGAATGATACGTGTAGAAATACTATGTATTATATACCAGCATTTATATACAAATTGAAAAAAAGTGATTTATATACCTAGTTGGCCCTAGTAGAGGAGGCCTAAGGTATTAAGCCCATCTTTGTAGGAAATGTGTATGTATTTTGATGCGTATAAAGTTAATAAATATGAATAGTTATTTTATATTGTACATCACGACAAATGTAATTAGAATATTCCATTGGTGCAAATAAGAGCATAGTGAGACAATTTTGTTCAATACTTACTTTACGTTGATCGATCGATACGATCGCGACGCTTGGCAATAATAGTACTTCAAATACAATTTCACGACACCAATCATACGTTCAAATATCTATGGAGGTAATATCTGATAATTTCTCTCTAAATATAACTACCGGTTGCCTTGATGTTACTAATCAACAAGCTACAAGAATTTATTTATCTCAGAATATCATGCTGACTCAATATGGTTAATATATATACATGCGAATAAAACGAATCATAGTGCGGACATACCTCATATTTTTACTTCTATATGTAAATATATGTTCCTGGGAAGATAAATATGGGCTGGCTATATTATACTCGAATATTATCCAGCGACTTGGAAGATACGAGCTTCGGTTTTTACTGTAGGAACTAAGTTACAAGAGATGTGTCACTGTGATGTATAAGATTTTATAAAATAAGAAGCTACGCCACGGTTATTCCCGTGGTACTAAGTTTTTCTTCATAATAGCCAGTTTCCAGACTTAGGCGCAAAATTCGCTTTCGCCTCCAGCCTATAAATTTATCCATTTGCCAAATAAGCTCTACGTGCAGGGAAGGAGTAACCGTTACGTTCTCGTTTAGTCATAAGAGTTCGCAAAGACGATCAAAAAGTGTATTAGATATAAAAGTGTATTATTTATACCACATAAATAATCTGCGTCATCATGTCAGCCTAGAGACGTTCACAACTGAACATAGGCCTCCCACAAGGTTCTCCACTGATCTTGAGCCGCCCGCACCCAATCCACGTACTTACTTTTTATTAGGTAAGTATATGTTGTGCCTGATTGTTTTAATCGACAATACATACAAGTAAGATTGACTTGAGTACACATTTCTATTATAAGTTAATATTAAGATAGAAGGGACGGTCAAAGGTCAAACGTCACCGCCGTATCCTTGTCCGTTGTCCACGTCCGGGCAGGCGTGCCGTCAGTATAATACACCCACGCATTAGCTATATTTACACCCCATGTAACAATGGCTGTTATTCTATGTTTGACTTATAACAATAATGGCACAACAATTCAATACGCACATAACTCCGAAAAGTCATTGGTGCGCGCCGTGGATTCGAACCTGATACCCTTTGCCTATGCAAACCTTGACCTATATGACCTATGACCTTTTTAATATTGCAATGTTTATCTCGGCTATCGCTGCCTTTTTGATACTTAATAATACAATGTTTTTGAAAATTGACCTGTCAGTTTAGTCTTGCTAACAAATACAAAAAGAGTTACCAAGTTCGTCCAAGACCGAAAAGAACGTCGGATTGGTTTCTCGTTATTCTTAAATTTGTTTAATTTAAAAAATCTTGCAAGTTTTTGTATACAGTACTGGCTAGCTCGGTCGGGGTCGTATTTATCTCTTCATCGGGATTTCTCTAAAAATTGATAAGATATTTCGACTTTCACGTTTCATTTAGTAATAAATACAGCCGGATGTTATTTCTAGTTACTTCTATGACTCACATAATATTATATTTTTGACAGTGTCTGGGTCTAAGCAATAATAAAGAATATTAAATCCGTGACAGCACCCGGATACTAAACGTAACAATTCTGCTTTCCTAGAGATACAGCCATAATGATGCCCTCGGAAACAATAAACGATAGTGACTTTAATAAACAACCAAATAACTTTTACACAATTAGATTGCTTTGCTTGGAAGCAGTTAAACCGCCACGAATAATAACTTCCCGAAATAATAACACTTAAAGCAATTGCCCATAAGAATTCCAAACGACGGCAAATCGATCTAGTGGCGTAATTACCGTTACTTCAATAAATCCCTTAAAAGGCACTTTCTATTTTCCACTTAATATTATTCGAGCAATTGCCGACGATTCCACCTAATCCATTCATTCATATCTTCGACCCTTTGACTTGAAATCGTTTACGGTTGTAATGATTCAAAAATGTGTTGTAAAACATTGATGACTATGTTTTCCCTTAATAAAAGCCTGTTTGCTTTTCATTTATTCTGATTTGACTACACGGTTTAATTTTATTTGGCAATTGTATAATCTAAAAATGTTACCATACCTTCAAAACCTTGTGGTAATTTAATTAGCTCTATTACTAAATATGGTAACAAAGTTGATATTTAATACATCCAGTAAGAAGAGATCCATACGATTCAAGAAAAGGTCTTCAATCGCAGCTGCGACAGCGGATGACGTTGATGACTAAAGTATGATTGGTCAATTGTTTTATCGCGTCAACGTTTTATTTTATTTAACTGGATTAGAATAATGTAAGATATTTTTGTTGCTTTTTACCAACGTCTGCTAAACTCAGATCAGTCACTCAATCATTCTGATTGGGAGACTGATCTGAGATTATGGACTGAGATCTGATCATTTTGCTGTTATTCTTAGAAAAGCTTACGTTGAAGTTATTACTTCATTTTGGTCTTCCTACCTCCTCCGTAGATCCGATTAAAGCAGTGAATGAACTTTTTTATTCTGAATTCTTTATAGGCTTTATTAAATGTTCTATTACATAAGTAGCTCTTTCACTTACACTGTACAGTTCCGTGAAATCTGCGATGTATGAAAATAGGTCATCGCGCACTTGCGTTAACTGGCGAAGTCATCGGTCAGATAAGTGGCTTACAATGGGGACTGACAAGATGAATCCATCCTGTGGTGATTGGCGATTATATTAGTTGGAGTCACGTGACCAATTCGAGAGAGGACGCTTACACATTTTATGAAAATAATCCCTTCAAATTTAGGTTTAGTAGAAGTATTCCGAAAAACTAGAATGCCACTCACAGACGGACGACCTGGTTGCTTGAAAGAAATTTATTTTAGCGATCATGGCATTTACTGGCAACGTAACTATACAGTTTTGACACAGCAGCGTCTCGAATGCGGTATTCGCGCCGACACACTATGGTTCGTCTAGAACAAGCTAGCTAGACAAAATTATTTTATTTGATTTTTATGTCTAGATGCGGTTAATAAGCAAAGATATAAGGTTTTTGGTACTTTTTTCAAGGCAGTTTGTCATTTGAGCTGGTATCATGAAAAAAAAAACATTTATCGGGCATATGTGTATAATATATTTTTTGAACATTTTATAAAGTGATTTATCCCTCGACGTCGCTATAAAATCTAATAACAGATGCATAAAATATCTAAGAACTAAATCTATTACTCATTATCATCACTATCATCAGATGAATCATCCATTGAATAGTCATGATCGTGAGGGGCAGAACTATGAAAAGTAGAAATCATATTAACATTTTGTTCCTTACAGCTAGGTGGGACAATTAAATCTAATACTTCAGTTGGAAGCGTACCTATTTTCTTCCGAGGAACTTCTCGTAAACCGTTTATTACAGGGTCAGATGTTATCAATAACATATTAAGTAAATCTCTATTCGTAGCCTCCCGTGATCGCTTTCGTGTGTTGTGCTCACGAAATCTTCTGCAGTCCTTATTCCGAGCTTCCTGTGCTTCCTCGGAAAGCTGGCCTATAGGTAGAAGGGACGATCTAATTACTTCGCCACTGTGCAAAAGTATTTTGTGGACAGTAGCGGGCATGTAATACCATGAATAGAGATTTACATAAAGTTGTCTAGTTTCTTGAGCTAAGTTAACGAATTTTTCAATATTTATATCATATCCCGATGATAAAGTGCGAAGTAGTATGCCAAATTTTTGTATTAGTGAAACATCTAACCCTGTAATATCGGCACTAGCCTCGGGATTTCCAAAAAATCTTCGCGCGGTGTTCCCGTCATTAGTGTTACCGAACCCTGGTTTTGGTTTGTCTACAATCAAGCCCATTTCGCTTTTAAATCGTTTTTTAATGTCATCTGAACGATGTTTCACACTAGCTTTGTCTTCGGCTGTTCTTAACTGCCATTTTTTTATATTTAGTCGATAGCTAATGTGAAGCAAGCATTCAAAGCACCTTATCCAAGCGTGCAACGTAGACAAACCAAAACCAAGATTATCTTTGTCCGCAGCAAACTCTTTTGACAGATCATTCATCATTGTTGGAGTTGCCCCACAAATAAAACATTTTTGTGAGGAAGAAGTTTCGGTCAGAGCATTGCAAACTTTTCCGTCAATCATTGTTAAAAGCATAACATGTGTGACAGATACTTCGGTCTCCATCACCTTGCAGGTTGTCGGCAATAAAGCGTTTATCTCTTCTAAAACCTTATTGGTTTCCGAAATCGTAAAATCTTTCGTTTCCTTAGAAAAGATAAACTTTATTGGCCGACAATACATTGTAGAACAGGGCCGAGGATTCTGCCACACAATATTACCACTTTCATCTTTCAATTGAAGAGGAACGAAAGAAAATACAAATAAAAACTCGTCACTATCGTCACAATTAGTGAATTTTTGTTTGTACATACTATGACCGGAACTTCCATCACAACCCCATTTACTGATTAATGTGAATGACGTGCAAGGTAACAGACTATGAACAACTTCTTGTTGTGCTGAAACTAAACGTTCGGCAGTCTTATCAAGAATTGCCTGAACTTTGATTTCAGCATGCGTTTCATTGACTGTAATTTGTTCACCTGACGGGTAGCAGGCTATTTTAGCCTTTCTAACACTGTACATTGACGGAAACACCTTATGTCCAGCTTTAATACTCCACTTCCGAGTCTGCTTATAGCTATGGCTACTTGATTTACTATCAACGTAGTACGCTAAAGCTTCCTCACTTGTTAAACTCCTGGGGGCACTTTCTTCACTCGTGGTCTTGGTTATTGAAGGATCACTAGTCACATCTTTAATTTGACGTGCTACACTTCTCTGACCCGAGATTCGAGCTGACACTTCAGCGGCGTAAATTAATTCACTAGCACTTCTGGACTGTAATAGATCGTCTACACGTCGTCTCTTCGTTTTGAGACTAGAATGTTCAAAATCTTTAGTAGGTCTTCCGGGTCCCGGTTCTCCAGATGTAGTTGGCAGAGATAAATAAACGGACACATCGAAAGATATGTCAAGACCCTCCAGCCACGTCGAATACTTTTGTAGGAATCGCTCTCGATTTCTTCCACAGCTGCTCCACTTTTCAGCAAATTTCGTTGAATATCTTGAGATTAGTACTTTAATATCTCGCAGAGACTGCTCCGTAACACCATCAAAATTATATCTCAAAGATATAAACCGAAAGAGCTCCTCATTCCGCGTTTCCTTCGGGTGTTTCAGCCATTCTTCGAAAAAATCCATTCTTGAGACGGTAAAAACTGTTGAAAGAAAAAAATAAATAAAAATTAGTTGTGCAAATATATCGCAATGAATTTTTTTACGTATAACTACTAGACACTTATGAGAATCGTATATGATAGGTTCTACGGTGGGGACAAGTGGGGACATGTTAATATTTGACCGATGAATTTGAAAAAATGAGTAAAAAAGTGGGTGAAAATTCAAACATTTCATTTTATAAGACTAAAGAATGAAGTTCCCATGTTGAAAATGAAATAAAATATAACTACTTACCCTTACGTATACAATCCATTACAAAAACACTTTCACAAATTTCTTTTAGTGACATAAACAATGCTATCAAATATGATGTAAAAATGCAAATGAATGCCCTTTAAATAGTCAACATCTTATAAACATACCTTAATGACGCTCTTAATGAGGGTAGTATTGATAATTAATAGGTGTAATCCTCAATGTATAGGGGTAATGAGTTCGTAATAGTAATTAACTTCCAGGAATTTAAGAGTTGTTTTTGTCTAGCTAGCTTGTTCTAGACGAACCATAGTGCGACAACTCGCCTGTGGTCTTATGGAACATACGACACACGCTTTAATGCGTAAATTTTAATGACAAGTTGGATTGTGTTGCTTACATAATGTGCCAAAATCTTATGGGACACGGGTTGCACATTTCATAGAAATATTTTTTGTCTGTGTATCATGAATATGCACCATAGTGTTCAAAATACCATTATCGACGAGTATATTAAGTTTTAAGTGCGTTCAAAAAAACTTTTTTGACGCCGTTTAGCTAAGGCTAACGAGTAAAAAGCTTTCTAAATTCAATTAATCAATGACGCCTCCACCTTTCTAATCACTATTATTTATATAAGCTAGGTGCAATTTGATATGTATTGTTTATCTTTGAAATTGCTTTAACGAAGCTATTACAGAACATCAATCTATTTTACACCCACCTGATATATTTCCTATCTTGGAAACCGTGCACCCAGACTCAGTGGCATAATAGGATAAAAGGATATAAATACCATCATCATACTACTAGCGTTAGCTCACTAGTGTAACCGGATTTGACTGAATAATTAGCTTTTCCACAGAGCGACTGCCTGTCTGACCTTCGCAACCTAAAGGGCTAGCTATATTCCATGGGTTAGACTGGCGTCAGTTTATTCACAGGTACTGACTTTCTACTACAATTTTCAAAGATCGTGACTAGCTGGAACTGACGGCTCAACGTGCTCTTGGAGGCACGCGGCAAGGATTGATTGACAATTCAATACGCACATAACTCGAAAAAGTGTGGTGCGCGCCGTGGATTCGAAACCGATACTCTCTAAATGGCAGCATGTTGGTATTTCCACTAAGCTATCGCTGCCTTCATTAAAAAGGTATTCCAGGATTTGTAATACCTAATATGACATAAAAAACTAGAATTTATAGTTGAATTCCAAGCAATCCCTAAAAAAAGGGCTGTGAATTTCGATAAGATTAAAAAAAATGGTCCTGAGTAAAATATTCAAAGTAAATGCTACTATACACCAACTTATTTACTTTTGCGAATATTCTTAAGTTTTCACGAGACTACAGTTTCAGCTACAGCGATCTAAGCGCTCTGTTATACCCAGTTTCTCTACGTAATTACTTGCAAACGTAATCTTATTACTTTAATATAAAAGCTTGTGCCCATGTGCATTCAAGTAGTCACAGCCATACATCAGTACCGACCAGTACTCCCTAAAACCGCGTTTCCGCGTGTAGTATCGTGAAGAGAAAAGTGAGGTCAAATACGTTGTATCGTTTTTGGCAATAAATTCGGTAGTTTGGAACTTTTGGTGTTTTTTTTAAAAAGACAATCAGCGGCTGCCGCCTAACAACTCGAAGTAACAAGCGTTACAGGCGAAAAAAATACAAAAGAGTATTTATTGTGCCGTAAATACACCTTTATTATTCCATGCTAGTAGTTTATTTATCCCCTGAAGACAATAAACGTATTTTGATTTCCCACGGCAATCTTAAATTCGCGGAGTCCTTTGCTGAGTAAACAGGAAGAAGTCGGAGTAATTTTCGTACGATCGACACTAATAGTGACAAAAAGGATTTGTTTTGTGAAGATTGATTGACGGTTGGTTGACATTATATCCTTTCTTTGTCCTTGATGGATCGCAGATTTATCAGTGGAATAAATTTTAATTCAATCTAGCTTTGAGTTTGTTAACTCAGGAGTTATTTAGTGATGGCTTCGATTACGCAATAAGTAAGTAACACTTTAGAGGAAAACAATTATTGAATTTGTGATAATTGCTTTAGATTTGCAAACTGAATATTTGGAGTAGAAAAGTTTTAAGGGTAAAACTCGAATGTAATATGATTTACTCTACTGTATCGTGATCGATATGATTTTAACGCGACTATGTAAAGTTGTGCAGTGGTGAACCCGCACGAACGCTTCTAGCCGAATATTATATATTTTGAGATTCCGAGAATGTCCAGCCACAGTACAATTTGTAAGAACATGATTATTAAAATCACGAACATATAGGTCAGTAAACCGGGAATGCGAGTCCCATGAGCGCTCTTAGGGAAATACCAAAGTACCTAAATAACTTCAGCAGCAAGCCATTGAAGAAATACTGGAGATGTTGTGTTGTTGATTCAGTGCGGCGTTTAGGACTGCAAACAGAATTACTGTCGGTCAACCCAAAGAAGACCGATACAACACGATTTTAAGCTTTTCCATGAGTTTATGTATAAAATATATAAAAGTTAAAAATACTTATTTATACCCCAAAGTTTAGACCATCTTACGTTGATCCTGGTCGCATAGACTAGAGAGACGTCGAGGAACGAAGAAGTATTTATATTTTTAAAAGTCGGCTTACACGATTAAGACCCGTTAAATGAATTTATGAGAGCAGTTTGTGTTTTACAACAGTATTGTAAAAGGTCGACGTACTTTAAACTGTCGTTTAGTTATGCTATAATGACAATGTCATATTATCTCAAATGTTATGTACCTCACATTTTTATGGAGCGTAAAACACAAAGTTATTATCGTATATGAGTTTAAAAGAATATATCCCGCATAAAATTTGTCCTAAAATAAATGGCTATTCAAGCGAATTTGGCCTGGTTATTTTAGTGTACCCCACGTTACTCAATTTAGACTATTGATCTTGAACTATATATTTTCATCTGGAAATAGCGCAAACCGATGACAGTGGTAAAACAGGCCCATTGTGTAAATTTTAGTTGACGTGTTTAGTAAGAACGTACCAAATACATGCAATAAGACATTTACTTTGACGGATTTAAGATATCTTTTATCCTGTTGATGACCGTTTGGCGCAGCGGTAGTGTAAGCGACTGCCACGCCGAAGGTCGCGGGTTCGATTCCCGCTCAAGTCAAACATTTGTGTGCGTGAACATGGATGTTTGTCTTGGTCCGGGTGTTTCTATGTATAATATGTATGTATTTACATAAAAAAGTAGTATGTATGTATGTTTATCCATTGTCTAGTACCCATAGTACAAGCTCTGCTTAGTTTGGGACTAGATGGTGTTGTGTGAATGTGGTAGAATATTATTGTATTATTTCTCATTTTAGTATAGTAAAAATAATATTAAGTTAATATTTGTTTAGTGAGTCCAACCACAGAATTAGAGTGAATTATTTTCGATAAAATATAATGAAAACATAAACTGACGATTTAACAAATCATTTCGAAAAATCAAACCTATCAAAAATTTTTGTAAACACATTTAGATTTTGAATGTAAGCCAACTTCTATTAAATTCACGCTGCGTACCAAGATAACAGCATTGGATTTTATCCGTATTTCAACTCGGGTTGAGACGCCGTCAGATTAAACTTATGAACATATCAAGCGCAGCTCTCGAAAGAACATAAAGAACTTTTTGCAGGCTTCGCTGACTTTTAAGTTTTATTTCACGGGAGCTAAGCGTAGCTCTGCTTAGGCTCTTACATAAAAAACTTTGGTCTCAGTGGTTGTCATAAAACTGCAGTTGTTAAATCTAGTTAGAGGACTTCGGTGAGTTTATACAACTCTCATACAAAGTTGACTACTAGCCATATGAAAGTAGATTAAAAATTGCTTTTAAAATACTATTAGGGATAATTTAAGCGGTAAACTAACACTTGAAAATGTTATGTTCGTGTAGTTCTTTTGTTCGGCAATCTAGGAAATCGTTGGTAGTTATGTTCTGGCTGCCGAAACGCTGAATACTCGCGGCTGCCTCAAATTGCCTCCGACAAGCTGCCGGCTACACTTTGTCATTGTACGTTTCCAGTGGCGGCACGGCTCTGGTGGTTGCACAGAATGATTCTCAGAAGTGGAGAATATCTTCCTTTTTGTAACTAAGTTTCTAAGAAAAGATGAAGTAAAATATCTACATTAGATATGTTTAGATTATTTTCCGGGTTAGACCTGAAATATTTTTTAAACTTATGTAGTCCTTTTATAATAAAACCCATAAATTCAAAGTATAATCTTCAACTCAATATCCGAAGTAGCAACACAATAAGTAGGATCTTAGTTTTTACGATCTTAATACTCAAAGTATGTATATATTACAATAGCCCAATTTTACAATGTCCATAACTCCGTCATAAAAATGAGAATCATACTAATATTATAAGGAGAAAAATTCTGTTTGTTTGTAAGGGATTCACATAAAAATGCTTTATCAGAAAGACATGAAACCTTTACGACCGAATACATACTTCATTTCCTTTATAAATGGTAAAAAGTTTCTTAAGAGGAAGAGTCATTGCATCAGTCTATAAAAAAGTTTTAACTTAAAATAAGAATGCTACCGTTTGCAAAAGTATATCAGTTTATAAAAGTATAGTAGAGATTTTTTTTTTTCAAGAATTTAGGTGTTGAGGACTCTAGACAAATCTACACAAATTTTTCCTTTCTGGTGACAAATGCCCATCACTGCAAATGACTAATATTCTGTTAGACGCAGTTG
Source organism: Euclidia mi (assembly GCA_944739405.2). Taxonomy (NCBI): domain Eukaryota; kingdom Metazoa; phylum Arthropoda; class Insecta; order Lepidoptera; family Erebidae; genus Euclidia; species Euclidia mi. The sequence goes on along the minus strand of OX123182.2, from coordinate 47,358,762 downwards.
GCAGCTGCGTGTGTATGACGAATATAGGCCACATACATATGTACCTACATACTTTGTACTAGTACTAGCTAGCTTTATTCCTTTTTAGTAAGACAAATCTTTTTTATATTATATATTTTATCAAACTGTATTTAATATTCTGTTAATTATAATATGAGTTTGAATACGGCGTGAAAGTGATAGCGCTAGTATGCTGTTTAGGGTTGCATAGGAAACTACAAGGAACCCTTACAATTAAACGGTGGGCGTCCATCATTTAACTCGGAAGTTGTAGTACGCTCTCAGTGTAAGAGTTTTCTTTGTTCCTTCGTTCAATATAGTTGTCACACAATATCGCATCTTTGCCATTGCAATAGCAGACGCGGCTACTGTTACCGCTTGTGGTGTGTTATGTTCGCACTCACTACTTACAACGTTTGATTTAAGTCAATGGTTATTTCGGGTCAAGCCGTTGTTTGTGACCATTAGTTTACGTTTTGAACTATCCTACATTATAAATATTGTTTCTAATTCAACAGTTGCCCTTATCAGCTGTGGTTATACTATCTTTGTTCTTTGTCCTCAGCCTCGCATCCGTTACTTCAACATAACGGGTGTGATACTACAAGGAGGCGAGTGCATGGCCGATCATTGCGAGATCCGAGTGATGCCTCCACCTGTGTCTACTAGAGCAGCATACACGTGTGAAGTGTCCACTGAAGGGCCACGGTTCCAGATTATAAGGGACACAAAGCATATGACAGTTGTGGGTAAGGATAACCTCTTAATCTTCTTAGAAATGTCCAATAGTAAACCAGTTATAAAAACTAGTTAAGGAATATAAAGATTTTTTTTTCAAATATTTAGTTTAGGTAAGTAGGTCGTGGCAATAAATATCTTAATAAATATATAAAATCCTTGCGTTACTGACTGACTGACAGACACGCTACAGCCGAAACCACAGGTCACAAGAAGATGAAATTCAGCATGTTTGTTCCTAGAAGACTGTAGGGTAGCACTAAGAAAGGATTTTTGAAAATTCCACCCCTAAGGGGTAAAACTGGGGGTCAAAGTTTGTATGAAACTTTTTATTCCTTCAATGGATTGACTCTAAACTATATTAGTTCCTCAAACGACGATAGTGAACAGTAAGAATAATTTTTCTGGAAATTCCTCCCCTAAGGGGGTACAATAGGGAGTCAATGTTTGTATGTCTCTTTTTATCTCTCTAATGGATTGACTACAAACTTTGTATATTGGTTCCTTAAACGACGATAGTGAACACAAAGAATTTGTTTTTTTTTAATTCCAGTCCTCAGGGGGTAAGATGGGGCTCAAAGTGTGCTACTTTCATTGACTTTTCTATTTTCTATTGACTTCAAACTTTGTATATTGGTTCCTCAAATGACGACAGTGAACACTAAGAATTAGTTTTTTTTTAATTCCTACCCTCAGGGGGTAAGATAGGGGGTCAAAACGTGTATAAAACTTATTATTCTTTCAGTAGATTGACTTCAAACTTTGCGTATTGGTTCCTCAAATAATAATAGTGAACACTAAGAATTATTTTTTATTTAATTCCTACCCTCAGGGGGTAAGATTGAGGGTCAAAGTTTGTATGTTTATTCCTTTAATGGATTGTCTTCAAACTTTGAATATTGGTTACTCAAACGACGAAAGTGAACAATAAGAATTAGTTTTTTGAAAATTCCTGCCCTCAGGGGGTTAGATAGAGGTTCAAAGTGTGTATTAAATGAAACGTATTATTCCTTGAGCGGATTAACTTCAAACTTTGTATATTGGTCCTTAAACGACAATAGAGAACACTAAAAATTTGTTTTTCGAAAATTCCTACCCTCATGGGGTAAGATAGGGCTTCAAAGTGTGTATGAAACGAAAGTTATTATTCCTTCAGTGGATTGGCTTCAAACTTCGTATATTGGTTCCTCAAATGATGTTACCGAACACTAAGGAACGAGTTTTCGAATTTTGTAATATAAAAAAAAAACTTCAATGGATCACTCGAAACTTTGTATATTGGTTCCTCAGACGACGATAGAGAACACTAAGAATTTGTTTTTCGAACATTCCTACCCTCATGGGATAAGATAGCGGTTCAAAGTGTGTATGAAACGAAACTTATTATTCCTTCAGTGGATTGACTACAAACTTTGTATATTGGTTTCTTAAATGGCGATTGTGAACACTAAGAATTAGTTTTTTGGAATTTCTTAACATAAAGGCTTAAAAAGGGGCATCGGAATTTCAATGAAGCCTTTTTATTCCTTCATTGGATTAACTTCAAACTTTGTACATAGGTTCCTCAAATGACGTAAGGGAAAACCAAGAAACGAGTTTTCGAAGCTCCTATGGGGCTTAAGAAAGGGTGTGTCATTTTCTAATATAAAAACACTTCAATGGATTCACTTGAAACTTTGTATGGGTATCGGTTTCTCGAATGACGTTAGTGAATTCATCACTAAAACGGGGAGTTCAAAAAGGGGTCCCAGTTTGTAGCAGACTTTTAATTCCTTCTTTTGATTTTTTTTCATTGTCCCTGATGTGCATTTAAATTTATTTTAGTTTTAGTTAGTGAAGATGAAGAGCGTTTAGATGAGTCTAAGCGCTCTTCATATTCAGTAACTAAAATGTGGGATGGTTCTTTATATGACCAATATAAGCCAAAATACTTAGAACCGTTATTTCGCTATTTTTATTTTTAAGCACTTTTTATCAGTTATCTGCTTTTTTCAACTGCTGACCAAGGCTTCTCTCATTTCTTTAACCTAGAATACTAAAAAAGGGTTTTTGAACTTGGATAATTTATTTTAATTGTTTTTTACAATGTCGTTGAGATATACACATGTATACTGCGACGGAATCCTTGACTCATTTAATTTTAACTAGCTTTTGCAAACAGCTACGCCTTAATGAAATTTTCATAGTTTGTTCGAAAGTTTTCATGAACCATTAGTAAAATACACATCTAAATCGATTCAGTAATTTTTAAAATTACCCTGAATTATATCATTGGGGTACTGGAAACGGGTTAGCAACAATATACAATTCAGTTATTTTGAGATAAGAGACAGTTTGTTTATTTGTTTATAGTCTCCTGTATCCCCGAAGGGGTAGGCAGAGGTGTAATATTACACCCACATTTCGCTACGTTGCATATTAGGTCCTACATAATAGGGGGCGAGCCTATTGCCGTTACCGGGCACATTGGTAGACTCTGTGCTACTTCTGAGAATTGGGCAAACTCAGTAATACTTTTGCCCGACCCGGGAATCAAACTCGAGACCTCCCGTTTAGCAGACGCATACGCTATCCACTGTACCACGGAAGCAGTCAAATATTATTTATTTGTATATTTAAAAGCCTTGCGTTACTGATTGATTCACAAACATGCTACAGCAACTGAGCGCAAGTAGATGAAATTTAGCATGTATGTTCCTTGAGGTGTGTAGGCCCCTACACTAAGAGAGGATTTTTGGAAATTTCGCCCCTATAGGGGTTAAACTGGTTGTCAGAGTTTATATGAAACTTTTTGTTCCCTCAATGGATTAACTTCAAACTTTGTATACTTATTGGTTCCTCAAATGAAGTTAGTGAACACTAAGAAAGTCTTTTTGGAAATTCTTACCTAAGTGGATAAAAAGGGGAGTCATAATTTGCATAGAACCTTTTATGCCTTCAAGGGATTAACTTCATACTTTGTTTATTGGATCCGCAAATGACGTTAGCGATCACAAAGACATTTATTTTGGAAATTTTCCCCTAAGAGGGTGGAAAAGGGATTCAGAGTTTGTGTAAAAACTTTTATTTTTCTATGGAATCACTTCAATCTGTGTAGGTATATAAAATCTTTTCGTTACTGACTGCTTGACAGACACATTACAGCCGAAAATACTGGGCGCAAGAAGGTTAAATTTAGCATGTTTGTTCCTTGATGAGGATGTTTGTACAAAATATTATATCTAATCGTAATTTACACGTGGCAGCGGGCAAAAGCTAGTATGTTAATAAAAAAAAGAAATGAAAAGAAAATTTTGCGGGCGTCATGGAAATCCTCCACATCGCCGTCAATTGGAAGCGTGCCCAGAATGCTGGCAGCATTGCCACGTTGTATGGCAATGCTGATCTTTTGCGCCAAATACAGGCCAGCCTTCTGGTCACGCGAGGCGTCGACCAGTCTCTTTGAGAGATCTCTAAAAAGATTTATTAATAGTTAAGGTATATTGTTATGACAATTTTTTCTACAGTATAAACTGAATTTCAAATCTGATAATTTGATAATGTCTTGTATTGTCATAATACGCAGTTGCTATGACTTTCCTATCAATGCTGTTCATAATGATAGAAATTGCAAAATGTCTATAAAAAGCTTACGTGAACTTGTCATTGGCGCGGTAGTAAATTGTATTGCATAAGTCGCGCATATTTTTTGATTGGATCTTAAGTGCCAAAAAATGTGATAAGATTTTTGTTACAAAAGTCTTAGTTACGAGTATATCCCTGAATGTGAACCATAGCCGATAAATTGCAATGGGCTCACCCCTTATAATATTTCACCACCGAGGAAAATACTTTCATAACATAGAACACTATCTACTGACACACACGCATACGTATAAATCATCCCTCTCTTTTTATTAGATCCATATGAAGTTAGAACTATCGTGATCAATACACGCAAAATTCTTATAATCTTAGGCACTTAATTATATTATTTATTTGGACTGTTGAAAGAACTTATTTGGGCAAAATCTTAACTGTCTGTAATGTTTGCCAGCGGTCATCCGAGGTTGTAAAGAAAAATTAAACATATATACGTTGAGGAGGAGCTTTTATGCAGTTTTATTGGTTATTTTAAGACAATTCCGTCCTACTCCACTGTGCTGTTAAAGGACACAGCTTAAGCATAGAATGCCTCGTGGCAAGAAAACAAAAATTCAATACCAACTGTAAATGAGAGAAATCAGGCAGGAGTATATTGGCCGTCGGGCGAATCGTAGCTTTACTCAATGGCCGACATGAACAAAATTATGGAAGTAAATGAGGCAATGCGGTTTTCTCTCATAGTAATCAATAGTTCGGCTATGTTTCCTTTAGCATTTAATAAGTGAAAAACAAAACGCGTCTACATGAAACGCTTTACCGCTAACCAGCAGACGTCAAGACTTACTACGGAATTCAATATTCGATCTATAGATAGACTTGTAGATTTAAGATTAGTTTTTGACATAAGCTCCATACAAAATATGTCAAACACGAATCTCGAATCTGAAAATCCATGTATGGATCGAATATTGAAAATGGCCATTAGTCACTAAGCTTTGCTGTGCGTATATGTAATACGAGTAGAAATCATATTACACATAAGTCCAAATCAATAGTAGATTGAAATAATACTGATCATGAAATGATCAGTATTATTTTAAAAAACATTTTATGAGACCAATCTTTGTTTATAAAACAGTGTTGTTCTGTCACATATTAGGAAAAAGGGTGTTTTATGAATCGATATTGCTAAATGAGATTATAATTTAAAATAAATGACAGAAAATGATTTGTAACTTCCACAGTGAATAAAATATATTTTCAGAATATTTTGCGTTCTACTCCAAAATTCTGGCACTCGTTGACTTTTGCTAATTCAAATATAATTTCCCTGAAAAGATACTTTACTTATAATAATACGAGTATTTCTATGCCATGGATCGTGAATGAACACCGCAATGAGATATAAAATGTCCCCAAACATTCTATTATGGAAACATCCGAGCAGCATTAGGGTAAAATACAACGGAGCGGTCTCCAAATGACCCCATCGTTCTATTATATCTTGGTAGCGAAGATTAAACAGTACCATATTATACCGGCTTCGCATTTTATCCGACCTAATTTGTTATTAAGTCCCGAATTTAATAGATTAGTCGTGTATTTAAAAAAAAATTGCTACAAATGATTCACCAAATAGAGGCTCAATTTTAATATCATAACACATAACATAACTTCACGCCTTTTATCCTCGAAGGGGTAGGCAGAGGTGTATTACACATCCACACTTCGCCAGTTATGTTTCGGTCCCAATCTAATAGGGAGCGGGCCTATTGCCATCTACCGGGCACATTGCTAAGCGAGCGATAATTAACATTTTAAAACACACATAACTTCGAAAAGTCAGAGGTGTGTGCCCGGGGTAAATGGGAATCGAATCCGAGACCATCGTCTTGGCAGTCCGTTACGGGCAATCGCCGCTGCTATTTATTTATTTCAATGGTATTAAAACTCGTTGTTTCAAACTAATCTTATTAGCAAAGGAATAGTAGTAAGATTGTGTCTAGGGTGTGCTTAAGACAATAGAAGTAGGTCTAGGCCTGTGATGATAACAAATATACTGATCAGTACTACAGAACCGTCGCCGTTTTATCCGTTTTGGTCGTAAACGAAGTTTTGATAATAACAGCGTAAACAAAATATTCTATAAAAATCACTGCTCTGCCATTTTCCCGATTTGGACGTACCACACGAAAGGGATTTAATTAAAATTAAGTAAGTCTTTTTGCAATTAAATAAAATACATCTTTATGAAGATCAGAGCGACTCAAAATTAAATTAATATAATCGACTCCATATTTAATTGAAACATTTATAAAATGAACATATTATATTTTTTGTTTCTGAATGAAGCTGAATTTAATAAAATATATTTTGTACATTTCAGCAATTATTTAAATTATTGTACGTGCAAGAGAACGTTCGAGAATACAGTAATAGGGTAAGTGCTTATGAACTTGTGTGGGTTTTATCGTAGGTAAATGTCAAACGATATTTCAGATTATACGTACCACAATAATCGACTTATATTCGGAGTTAATTGAATATTGAAATATTATTACGTCGACGGTGTTTCTAACTCTGAAAGGTTAACGCGTCAACCCGACAACCTAATTTGTATTGTTATTAGAAATAAACCAACATTCTAATAAATTGCTGAAGGCTTAAAGTACATATTACACGTAAACTTAAGATAGCAGAGTTTCGCCCAACGTGTCGCAGACGTTTTATGAACTCACAATACGCCCACTTTGTCTAGATACAGTGAAGTAAGGTTATTTATATTAATCGTAATAGAAAACATTATTTTATTAAGCACTATCCTGTGATTTCTTATCATAAAAACATCTCTTAAGGTGTCTGTTTTCAAGTGTATAGCATATTATATTGGCCTCGAATAAAATGAAGCGTCTCTTATGATTAAACGAAAACAAACAATAATTAATTCACAAGTGTTTCGATACTCTGAATACTCTTGTAAGGTCTTGTTTTGTTACCAAGTGTGTACAAGTCACAGTATTCATAAAATAAAACTATAATACGCCTTTCGTTAAAAAGATCTTCTAAAATTCAGGCACTTATTATATCAATAGAGGTTGGGTCATCATCCCACCAATGCATAGGTCAATTATTCTATGTCAATGCTATTTTAAACAATAACAATAAAATAATTACAATATTGTGACTGCCTCCGTGGTCCAGTGGATAGCGTATGCATCTGCTGATCCAGATTATTGGTTTGATTCTCGGGTCAGGGAAAATGTGTTACTGAGTTTGCCCGAATTTTCAGTAGCAGCACGAAGTCTGGCAATGAGCCCGGTAACGGCAATAGGCTCGCCCCCTATTAAGTGGACCTAAAATTCATAAGGCGATTCCCCTTCGGGGTTACAGGCATGACGCTTTAAAAAAACATCCTTACTAATATTGTAGCCAAAATACCGAGATAGGTAATAAATCCAGCGTCGAAAATGTTTCTGAACACTAACATCATACTCATATGCCAAGCATTTCACTTAAAATAAACAAATAAAATCAGGAAGAATATAACATTTTAATAAAATCTCCACTACAAAACTCGTGAAAACATAGTTCAAAACAACACGTGTCATATAGAATCACAATTTATACAGCCGACGCTATCCTCAAATAACTCGTTTAAGGCTGGGGCACATCGATGACGTTAGCAGCGCGAGCTCGAGCTTTCGTTAATAGCCGTACCACATTCGCTTCTGAAACCACAAGTTTTATCGGTGCAATTATCTGAACAGCACAAACCGGCGGCTGCCGACATCAATATGGCCTCAGCCTAACAATAGCGTAACTCGACAACTCGAATTTAAGGCTTTTAATTAAGTTTAGCATTCCCGTCTACGATTGCACAGGACTTAGAAATACTTGATTCCCCTTGGCAATTTATCCTCAGCGTATTCAGTTAATGTAAGTTGCTAACAAACTTATGACACCTAGAGTAAGTTGTGTGATGTATTCAAATCCGTTTTGTGTACAGCTATGCCGCAGGCAGACCCGGTGATAATTGGAGCTCAGAAGGTGTTAAAGCCGGGCGATCAGATATTCCTGAACTGCACGTCCGACTACTCCTTGCCACCGTCAGAAATCAATTGGTACATCGACGAGGAGCTACAAAAGGTTCGTATATTCGTATCTGGATACAACATCCATCGATTTATTTGATAGCTATTGGGTTTATGAGCAGAAATCCAATCGTAAAGGGAATAGCAATTGCATTGCGATTTTAGTTTCATTAGTTTCATTTAACTAAGGGGAAAGCCGGTTTTAATCCGTTGGTATTTCGATTGTTATTGACCGTAGGTACCTTGTTGTCGCAAACAATTAAATTGTTTACTAATATTGTCCCTCTTGTTTTGTTGGGTCTGTTTTGTTTATGGGTATCTATGAGTTATGGCTTCAAAACAGCGACAGTAAATGGTAAATGCAGATGGTAATTAACTTTTATGGGCACTGTTTTTGAAAGGGTCACTTATTATTGCAATGAAAATAAATTTTAACTGGCCTATAAGATTTTTATGAAAAATCATTGAACTGGATGTAGGAAAGGTCCACAAACGAAATAAATAATACTACATACATATATACCATGGTTATAAATAATGAAACGCCATAGCAATTTTATTCATAAATCACACATTCGTATTGATACTTATATCATAACTATTTAGTAATCTGTGCTTATATTTCTTAGTAAGCTAAGTTGCAAACTCTCCTACAGCTGCTTTTCTGACCAAGAAGTGTAAAAGCGCATTCATGTAATTAATAGCCGTTAATTCGGACCGAAAATTATTGGATTCCACATTAGCGCAGTCAACATACACTTTAAATCTAAATCACTGTGAAGAATTGTCACAAAACAAATCTACACTCGTAATTCTGTGATTTCATGAGCCTATGTCCTGGGCTCTGAATAAAATAATATTCCACTGTCAGAATATATTTGCACTCACACATGCATATAGTAGGCTTACAATGAATACATTTTGCATGAATACAATGTGCAAAGCCTCTGAACACAAATTGTGAAGATTGAAATAATGCGATAGATCTATTAATGCGATAAAGCTTTTTTGTATAAATAATATGCTCAATTTCAGTAGGTACATATTAGTTTTTATCAACCAGACTGCTACGCAGAGGGTCTCGGGTCTCTCGGATGACTTTTCGAAGTTAAGTGCGTATTAAATTGTGGATTATCGATTGTTTATCGGTGAAGGAAAACATCGTGAGAAAACCTGCATTTCTGAGAGTTCTCCATAATGTTCTCGAAAGACATGTGAAGTCTGCCAACCCGCACTTGGCCAGCGTGACGGGCTATGGAAGACCATAGTGAGGAAAGGCCCGTGCTCAGCAGTGGGACAGTATATAGGTCTGATGATGATGATGATGATCAACCATAATAAAAATATTTACTTAACTTCATATAAGCAAACATGTACGAGTTATTGTTAGTGCATTAACCAAAAACAACGTGTACATGTTTAGAGTATTGTACGGACTACAAATATTATTTTCAGACGCAAAGATCGATTGATCGCTAATATACCGCCGAATAGACCCAAAAATATACCGCCCAATATTGATATTTCCACCTTCTGTAGCACCTAATCATCATCATCATCACTTTTTCGTGACGGGTGCAAAGCCGCTATTTTAGAACCAGCCTACGGTCCCACCAGTATTATGTTTTGCCGACTAGCTAAAGATGTTCCATTTTCCCTTTTTTTCAATTTTCGTGTCTTTCGATGGGTAAACCAGTTCTAATGTGAATTTAATTTGGCTTTTTCTTTGAGAAAGTTTTGTTTAAAACTATTTCTATTATTACTTCGATATTGGCTTTCAATTTGTAGTTATCAAAGTTTAATTATTCTCTGTTGCGCACTATTGGAACATGCAATTGGAATGTGACAAACGAACGACGAACTAAAATGTATATTTACACTATTCTATTTTGTAGAGTTATATCCTAGTATTATTCTGGCTATGTTTAGCAAATAAATTCAAAGGCATTGCCGCGGAATAACTCTCAACTAGAAATATCTAACTAATACATTTTGTGTACTTACTCATATATTTCGATGCTGTTGCAAAACTTCTTGGCTTGACGGTAAAAATAAGTATTTAATTATAAAACATTTGATTTTTACTAGGTTGCCATAACATTGGCTTCAAAATTCAGAGGAGCCGTATAAGTTTTTAACGCTCATAAAATAGTTTATAATGTTACGGTTCGATTGGGACTATTTGGGACGGCGAGAAACTAAATGCCGCGATCTGGCTAATGAGTATCATAGTTAAGTTATGATATTTTACCTCAGATATAAAAAGAAACACATAAAATTGTATCTATCTTTACAAATGCATGGGCTTCTTCTTGCCGTGATGACCAAGTGTGACGTGCCAAAACCCGCACTTGGTCATGGCGCTCTCGGTGTAACCCATGCTGTAACGTTCTAATTTAAACGTTCGTAATTCTTTTATTTCTCTCGAGAAAATAAAAGAATTTTACCTACATTTTTAAATAATTACGCTATATAGACCAGTTACGTAAACAATACTATATGTATGCGTAAAAGTCTAGATAGTTTAAAAATATTAAATTATTATCTAGTTCATTATTTTAGCTCGTCCGTTAGTCACTGATTCCGTATAGTATAGTGATACCAGTCAAGGGATTTTCAAAGTTTTCATAGAAATTGGCTTCCTACATTATTTTTACAAAAATTTGTGACGCGCTATCCGGAAAATGCTCGGTATAAATGAAAGTATTTTTACTATTGGAATGGTTGTTTTTATTCAGAATTTTAAAACTATATTCCATATGATGTAATATTTTTTGCAATAAAATGGGTTGATTCGATTGGTTATGCTCACATTGCAGTCACAACGTTTCTACCTACCTAGTTGATACTACGAGTAATATACGTTTGCTAATTTTACGTAGGTTCATATACCTAACAAACAATATTTTTTTATTTCGAAGCACGCTTAAATAACTACATGTTGTTACGTTCATTCATGATATAAATAATGTATATGGTTTATCCTTGCATATTATTATGACTTCCCACTTGAGGCAGTGGCTTTGTATGAAGTACTTATGCATTGTTTGCCATTACGGTGGCTCATTGTTAAGCGACTCTAAGCAGTAGAGGTACTCTTTAAATCTTCGCTAATGGCCTTTTAAAACGTCCAGTATATTTTGTCGAAATGCTCTTCCTTTATTCAACAGTGGAACCTTAAAATGTTTATTATTAGATCTGGGTAAATATACTGGAATGTGCGATTTCCTTGATTCTCTGTTTGTTTTTGGAATGTTTTAAGTGCTGAGCAATGATAATAAATATTTTAGAGGAATTCCTGAGTAACGTTATATATTTTACCGTGAGTTTTGGATGGCGACTCGTTGAGTACTTTGGGTTTTGTAATGATTACGGCCCTTCTACATACTCTTATTCGTCTTTCGAATTATTGAAAGGGAATGGTAGTGAAAGTTGGGTATGGCAGTCATGAAAGTAGAATAAATGTTGTAGAAATGAGAGCACTGAGAAGTATGTGGTGTCTTTATTCTAGTTGTGTTCTAGTCTTTGACTGACAGAGTAAAGAATTGTGTGATAAGAGAGTGTTGTGGGGTAAAAGAAGATGTAGTGACAAGCATCGAGAAAGGTATGCTAAGGTGGTTTGGGCACGTGGAGAGGATGGATGACGAAAGAATGACCAAGCAGATAAACAAGGCAAGTGTGAATTGAACTGGACGTAGGGGAAGACCTAGGCGAACGTTTTCTGACCAGATTGGAGACATTCTAAAAACAGGACAGGTTAGAAGTACCCTGAGTAGAAGAGCATGCATGAGGAATCTGATGGGAGTGAATGAAGCAAGAGAGATATGTTAGGATCGTTGTAAATGGCGTTCCGTAGTCTCTGCCTACCCCTCAGGGAAACAGGCGTGAGTCTATGTATGTTTGTATGTATGAAAGGGAATTCTAGACGTCTTCCTTATTTATGACGTTCTGTAATAATATTGAACAGTTGCTGTAAATAGGTTCCCAGTTGATGATGGGACAAAGGTTTACATTAACCAAATTGTTTTCTCTTAAAATGCAAAATAATAAAATGACCAACATCCATTCAAAAGTTTTTAATATTTAGTTAACACGTTCACTGCGTAACGGGGTTTTTTCAACCTCGTACACTGCTGTAGTTCAGTGCGGACGGAAAAAATAGGGTGTACTCGCTGGTGCGGGAGCTGTATCTATATAATTAATTACTGTATGAGAGAGATAAATATATATTTTTCATGTACGCTGATTAAAGAAACAGTTGATATTTTAAAAACATACGGGGTCTTATAAACCCCGTTACGACCAGAGAGCAAAAAATAGCTTCCAGTGGGATACAGGGCTCAAAAAACGCCGTATAAATTATTGTGTTCCCGTACGGGATCGTGAGTTCATCAGCATTAGTGTTGTTATTAGCACAAGACGTAGTGTTTAATTATCGATAATAAAGCGATCGCGACGTATGTCGGAACTGCCAAATATTAAAATGTTCGTGCCTTGGTCATATTTTCATTATAATAATAATAAAAAATCGTAATACAACATTATTCGGTTTCAATATATTAATATACATACCTATATGTTTGAATTTAGTGTCATAATATTCTCTAGTAAGCTTAACTGTATAATTCCCACAGTTTAAATATTTTTGATTCAAATATGTACCTGTAAATGTGTAACTTAAGTTCCTAAATTAAGTTCCTAAGTTGAAATTAATGTTTTTATTCAATAAATTTATCGTTTCTTTTATTTTCCATCAGTATAATTTTATCGATATAATTGAGTTCTGTGCGTTACGGGGCAGTACAGTCCCGTATTTTATTATTTCAAGTGCGGTACGAGGTTTCCCAGAACCCGAGCAATTTGTTTTGTAAAATTTTGCTAAATCTACTGGCGAAAAGACGGTAACATAGCTCATTTCATAATCTATCAGACTATAAAATAAAAGCAAACGTAAAATTTAATTCAGTTATGGATTAAGAAAGCAATAAGGGTATACGGGGCACTTTTATACCCGTAACGCACAATGTAGTAGCACCTTACGGGGCGCATTACTTCTCGTAACGCACTCGAATTCGACACGAGTTTTGAGCTCCCGCTGTGAACGTGTTAAAGAATCTTTAGTTCATTCTTATTTATTCAGTACTATTTTTTACTGTTTAATATTCAGTATTAAATACTTATTTATTCTACCACAATAAAAAGTTAAAAAGTAACATCGCAGAAATATGAAATTAATTAGAAATATTTTACAGTATAATTGAGGGCTTTATTAAAACTAATTATAAGCTCTCTTGGTGCTGCAATCTAATTACACCGCCTTGAATCAATTAAATTTATTATTACAGAAAAATAACGCTGTTCCACTTTTATAGTTGACTTTTATATTGTTATTGATTTAAACCGATTTCACTTTTATCGTTGATTTTTTAGAGAATATAATAAAATTCTGAAACATTTTTCTGGTTATTGGTTAAACCGCTTTATTGAGCATTCATCATTCACTAAACAATAGTATAATTCCTAAATTGATTTTTTTGGAATAATGTCGTATGAGTACGTTAGGATACCAGTACTCGTCTGTCTATTTGTCGATCTGTCTGTCAAATATTTTCCTAAGAATTGCAAACAGGTAGTAAGTTGATGTTAATAATTTATGAGCCTTTTCTTCATCCGTGCAGGTTCCATCAAATTCACAATAATCACACATTGAATGGGCGATTATTTTGTTGGGTTGAAATGTGTAGTTTACCATAAATTTCCATTAGTTTAAATCACAAATTTAAATTAGTCTTTCAACTCAGTGAATCATTTAACAAAAAATTTAAGTAACTTATTTTGTGAAAAATCCTTAATCGTACATCATTAAAGCAGTCAAAATTCGATCCCAACTGAAGAACAAAATACCAACATAAAACTTTGTGTAGAACCCTTGCCAGATATTTTTCAATTATAAAACCTCCACTTTAGGCAATAATAAATATCAGAGCAATTTTTAGAAATCGTTTATTGAACAACGAAACCTTATAAGTCAATTGAAATAGGTGAACAGTCGATTACAAAACTCCATACTAACATGATTGAATTTTTTTATGGTTTCTTCGAACTCGTGAATTGAAAACCCGGATTATATAGCTAGAAAAAACCAAAATATCCAACTAGGTTAACAAAACGAAAATCGTCAAGTACCGGTTTGAAGACAATAATTCCATAAAACAAACTTTTGATAAATGTCATCCCATTCATCTCAATTATAAAGTAATGGACACAGAAAATTCAATGTGCCCGAAACACGGTGAAAGGCTTTTCTTTTTTAGTATTTTTACGAATAACAGCTGTATTAAAAATATGATTCAGATTTTTGTTGAAAGCATTGTTATCTCATGTAAATGTCACGGAATAAAAAGAGTGACAAAATAACGGGTGCATAGGGTTCCCACCAACAACTTAGGGTCCCAAGCCAACCTCATCTGCAAGTGGTGCACCTGCCGATCAACGGACGAGGCTCTGGCAAACAAAATGTCCCAATAAGCGGCAATAGGCCCGCCACCTATTACGTGGGATCAAAACACTGGCGAAAAGTGGGCGTTTAATATGCCTCTGCCTACCCCTTCGGGGAAACAGGCGTGAGTCTATATATGTATGCATGTACAAAATAACGATGCATTAAATGTGAGTGCAGGATACTATTATGGTTGTTGTATAAAACAAACATTTTTCCCAATAATGCCACTGAGTCTAATTTTATTGAACCTTTGGTGGTCATTGCAAAAGAGTCACATAGTTCTATCCCAGTACATTTTGTAAAGAACTCGATAATCACCCTTATTTTCTTTGCAGCCTGAACCATGGCAGAAAACAGAAGTGATAGATAGCCAGCCGGGTGGTCTCCGGCGTTCTTGGCGAGTGCTTCGATTACGCGTCCCAAGTACTGCAAGCGGCTCGATGCGTGTGAGGTGTGAATCCATCCTCCTTGTTCAGCCGCCAGTCGTACGGGACGTGGAAACTGTCATCACGATACATTCGCGCACACAGCTCTCTAAATACGTGTCTAATAGTAATATAGGTAAGTAAACAGTAACATTAACATTTTGATATTTCGATACACTTACTTTTGAACTCCAATGACAAGAAAATACACTTTTTTGCTGGATATTTCTGTGACAAAGCCGAACCGAAGCTCTGAAAAGAGTGCATCGATAATGCCAGGCCAAAAATTGTATCAATATGAATTTTATGTATAAAAGTTCAGTGAGCGTTCACTTTTTTGATGATAAAGTCCTCTAGTATTTGGTATTAAGAGGAACATTGTAATATGATTTACTCTACTGTATCGTGATCGATATGATTTTAACGCGACTATGTAAAGTTGTGCAGTGGTGAACCCGCACGAACGCTTCTAGCCGAATATTATATATTTTGAGATTCCGAGAATGTCCAGCCACAGTACAATTTGTAAGAACATGATTATTAAAATCACGAACATATAGGTCAGTAAACCGGGAATGCGAGTCCCATGAGCGCTCTTAGGGAAATACCAAAGTACCTAAATAACTTCAGCAGCAAGCCATTGAAGAAATACTGGAGATGTTGTGTTGTTGATTCAGTGCGGCGTTTAGGACTGCAAACAGAATTACTGTCGGTCAACCCAAAGAAGACCGATACAACACGATTTTAAGCTTTTCCATGAGTTTATGTATAAAATATATAAAAGTTAAAAATACTTATTTATACCCCAAAGTTTAGACCATCTTACGTTGATCCTGGTCGCATAGACTAGAGAGACGTCGAGGAACGAAGAAGTATTTATATTTTTAAAAGTCGGCTTACACGATTAAGACCCGTTAAATGAATTTATGAGAGCAGTTTGTGTTTTACAACAGTATTGTAAAAGGTCGACGTACTTTAAACTGTCGTTTAGTTATGCTATAATGACAATGTCATATTATCTCAAATGTTATGTACCTCACATTTTTATGGAGCGTAAAACACAAAGTTATTATCGTATATGAGTTTAAAAGAATATATCCCGCATAAAATTTGTCCTAAAATAAATGGCTATTCAAGCGAATTTGGCCTGGTTATTTTAGTGTACCCGACGTTACTCAATTTAGACTATTGATCTTGAACTATATATTTTCATCTGGAAATAGCGCAAACCGATGACAGTGGTAAAACAGGCCCATTGTGTAAATTTTAGTTGACGTGTTTAGTAAGAACGTACCAAATACATGCAATAAGACATTTACTTTGACGGATTTAAGATATCTTTTATCCTGTTGATGACCGTTTGGCGCAGCGGTAGTGTAAGCGACTGCCACGCCGAAGGTCGCGGGTTCGATTCCCGCTCAAGTCAAACATTTGTGTGCGTGAACATGGATGTTTGTCTTGGTCCGGGTGTTTCTATGTATAATATGTATGTATTTACATAAAAAAGTAGTATGTATGTATGTTTATCCATTGTCTAGTACCCATAGTACAAGCTCTGCTTAGTTTGGGACTAGATGGTGTTGTGTGAATGTGGTAGAATATTATTGTATTATTTCTCATTTTAGTATAGTAAAAATAATATTAAGTTAATATTTGTTTAGTGAGTCCAACCACAGAATTAGAGTGAATTATTTTCGATAAAATATAATGAAAACATAAACTGACGATTTAACAAATCATTTCGAAAAATCAAACCTATCAAAAATTTTTGTAAACACATTTAGATTTTGAATGTAAGCCAACTTCTATTAAATTCACGCTGCGTACCAAGATAACAGCATTGGATTTTATCCGTATTTCAACTCGGGTTGAGACGCCGTCAGATTAAACTTATGAACATATCAAGCGCAGCTCTCGAAAGAACATAAAGAACTTTTTGCAGGCTTCGCTGACTTTTAAGTTTTATTTCACGGGAGCTAAGCGTAGCTCTGCTTAGGCTCTTACATAAAAAACTTTGGTCTCAGTGGTTGTCATAAAACTGCAGTTGTTAAATCTAGTTAGAGGACTTCGGTGAGTTTATACAACTCTCATACAAAGTTGACTACTAGCCATATGAAAGTAGATTAAAAATTGCTTTTAAAATACTATTAGGGATAATTTAAGCGGTAAACTAACACTTGAAAATGTTATGTTCGTGTAGTTCTTTTGTTCGGCAATCTAGGAAATCGTTGGTAGTTATGTTCTGGCTGCCGAAACGCTGAATACTCGCGGCTGCCTCAAATTGCCTCCGACAAGCTGCCGGCTACACTTTGTCATTGTACGTTTCCAGTGGCGGCACGGCTCTGGTGGTTGCACAGAATGATTCTCAGAAGTGGAGAATATCTTCCTTTTTGTAACTAAGTTTCTAAGAAAAGATGAAGTAAAATATCTACATTAGATATGTTTAGATTATTTTCCGGGTTAGACCTGAAATATTTTTTAAACTTATGTAGTCCTTTTATAATAAAACCCATAAATTCTCCGTGTTTCGGGCACATTGAATTTTCTGTGTCCATTACTTTATAATTGAGATGAATGGGATGACATTTATCAAAAGTTTGTTTTATGGAATTATTGTCTTCAAACCGGTACTTGACGATTTTCGTTTTGTTAACCTAGTTGGATATTTTGGTTTTTTCTAGCTATATAATCCGGGTTTTCAATTCACGAGTTCGAAGAAACCATAAAAAAATTCAATCATGTTAGTATGGAGTTTTGTAATCGACTGTTCACCTATTTCAATTGACTTATAAGGTTTCGTTGTTCAATAAACGATTTCTAAAAATTGCTCTGATATTTATTATTGCCTAAAGTGGAGGTTTTATAATTGAAAAATATCTGGCAAGGGTTCTACACAAAGTTTTATGTTGGTATTTTGTTCTTCAGTTGGGATCGAATTTTGACTGCTTTAATGATGTACGATTAAGGATTTTTCACAAAATAAGTTACTTAAATTTTTTGTTAAATGATTCACTGAGTTGAAAGACTAATTTAAATTTGTGATTTAAACTAATGGAAATTTATGGTAAACTACACATTTCAACCCAACAAAATAATCGCCCATTCAATGTGTGATTATTGTGAATTTGATGGAACCTGCACGGATGAAGAAAAGGCTCATAAATTATTAACATCAACTTACTACCTGTTTGCAATTCTTAGGAAAATATTTGACAGACAGATCGACAAATAGACAGACGAGTACTGGTATCCTAACGTACTCATACGACATTATTCCAAAAAAATCAATTTAGGAATTATACTATTGTTTAGTGAATGATGAATGCTCAATAAAGCGGTTTAACCAATAACCAGAAAAATGTTTCAGAATTTTATTATATTCTCTAAAAAATCAACGATAAAAGTGAAATCGGTTTAAATCAATAACAATATAAAAGTCAACTATAAAAGTGGAACAGCGTTATTTTTCTGTAATAATAAATTTAATTGATTCAAGGCGGTGTAATTAGATTGCAGCACCAAGAGAGCTTATAATTAGTTTTAATAAAGCCCTCAATTATACTGTAAAATATTTCTAATTAATTTCATATTTCTGCGATGTTACTTTTTAACTTTTTATTGTGGTAGAATAAATAAGTATTTAATACTGAATATTAAACAGTAAAAAATAGTACTGAATAAATAAGAATGAACTAAAGATTCTTTAACACGTTCACAGCGGGAGCTCAAAACTCGTGTCGAATTCGAGTGCGTTACGAGAAGTAATGCGCCCCGTAAGGTGCTACTACATTGTGCGTTACGGGTATAAAAGTGCCCCGTATACCCTTATTGCTTTCTTAATCCATAACTGAATTAAATTTTACGTTTGCTTTTATTTTCGATTCCCACCGTGTCTCACACGAACAAAGCTTCATATCATATTTTTTTCCACTGACATTTTGCCGCAAATTGTATGTTCCTGATATGTTACCAAAATTACCTCTAAACTTTATGAATTAAAACGTCTACGCTAATTGTCGCTATTTAATATTTGTGTTGTGCAATTATTTGCTTTCCGGTTATAAGTGTGAATGACGTCTGTGGTATTATTTTAAATTGCAGCGTTTGTGTACAGAGTACCTGCCTGACGTTTTCTTTGTATGATATTCTTCGTTGTCTATTTTATGTTTTCTGATACAAAAACAGTTCTATTTTTTTATGGAATTATTAATCATCAAACAAGCCTCTACAAGGAATTCAAATCTACGTCCGTTTAATCATATATTTGGATAAGACAACTATTAATACAATCGTGATGATAATACACGAAATTATATTATTGACACTACATTAAACATAATTAGTTACATCTTTTATACAAAAATATGAATCTAATGGCGCTGATACACCTGAGAGTTACAACCTCGGTCCTCGTGTTTCTCTAAGAGAAAAGTTCAGTGAGATAGGCATTCTAACTGTTGCTTCGCAATATATATACGAGAATCTGTTATATGTCCACAAGAACATTGACACATTTAGTAAAAAAAGTGATCTACACACTGTTAATACTAGACATAAGAATAATCTTATAGTTCATAGCACCCGCCTCCACAAAATAAGTAGCTGTTTTATGGGGCAGTGTATACGCTTTTATAACAAACTCCCTCTTAATATAAGAAATTTATCTATAAATAAATTCAAAATTATTGTTAAAACTTCACTGTGTTTAAAAGCATATTATAAAATTACTGATTATATAGGCGATAAAAATGCTTGGGATTGAGCTGCTCTAATTCAACACAAAAATATAAATGATGTATAAACGAAACCATTTTAATTTGACTTTTCGTAAGCACTTTAAAAAAGTTTACACGAAATAAATATTCATTTCATTTTATTTCATTTCATTTCATTTCATTTCATTTCATTTCATTTCAGTATTCACTTGTCACTGTAACAGATCAGCGAGCATTCGCCGTTTTTTGTTTTGTCGAACCGAACAACGATCCGAGCCGAACATTTTCACGATGATTCTAGCGAACACTCTAATCCATCGAATATATAAAAAATATAGAAACGGCACTACAACACCAACTTTACCTAATATAATATTTACACCAGTTTCACGTATGAATTATTTATAGAGTAAGAGTAAGATACATAAACAAATGACGTTTCTAAATAACATAATGCAGATTTTAATTTGAACAGGTTTAGTGAATCACACAAGTGTCTGTTCCTATGTTCAAATTTATTTATCGATATCAACAGTCTATTGAAATTTATTCTGAGTAAACCAAATCTAAGGATTTATTGTAAACATCGATATTTTATCGATATTCAATCTGAGTAAGCCCATCACTAGTCAAGTTAAAATTAGTGACAAACTGCGAAGATTCAAAACGTCATTTGTATATTTATCTTTCTCTTACCTTAAATTCAAATCATAAGTCAAAGTGAAGTTAATATATCGGGTTTAATAGCGATTGTAGCGCGGTTTCTATGTATTTTCTATATTCTAAGGCTCGCCAGAATGTTCGTGAGAATGCTCACTAAAACACACTCGTTTGTTTTTCTGATTTGTAACATTCGCGTGAATGCTCAAATTTATCAGCGTCATAAGACAAACAGCATCGTTTAACTTCATATATACCTATTCTATTTTAATATAAAAACTTTACGTACTATGATACACAGTTTATGAGAAATACGAAAGTAACGCTGATATTCTTAAAAGCAAAAACAGGTAGAGAAAATGTGAAACAATGTTTTCGTTCAGCGAAATTAATATTTCATTTTTATTGTTTCAGGTACAAAAGTAGTCAATAAAGTCGTGTTAATAGCAGCATCAATTATATTATTGACGTATAATGAAATATCAAGGTTTACGAGCTTATGAGATTCGGTATGAAATATTGTCTGGTGATATTACTTTTAAGTGTAGAGAATATCGAAATCGGCCTGTAATATGAATGACAAAAATGTAACTATGTATACAAACAAATATATGTGCAGGTTTTGACATATTGTGGATTATAGGGAAACATTTATAATGTTTGAAATGTTTCCCTATAATTGAGTGTAGATTATTTATTTGAATGAATGTAATAGTCTTTTATTTAAATAAACTATGAGAATTTAATTTCTTGACAAAGTTTATGCAGCTATACAAGAACCAAGAAAGGGCATAAAAACGTCATAATGTCAATATTCCCTGAAATTTAAGACCTACATACAGATTTTCAAGAATCTGTTGCACAATTAAAGATTTTCCAGCACCTTACATTTATAGATACTCAAGTGGGTACATAATTTTACTTTACTGAGTAATATATTGAAAACCAAATTGAATTTAAAAACCTATTTCTGTCGAGAAAAGGTGACAAAGTTTCAAAAGC
This sequence comes from Euclidia mi, assembly GCA_944739405.2. NCBI lineage: Eukaryota > Metazoa > Arthropoda > Insecta > Lepidoptera > Erebidae > Euclidia > Euclidia mi. The sequence goes on along the minus strand of OX123182.2, from coordinate 47,337,044 downwards.
AAACTGAAAATTTACGTGTTTCGCAAGCTTACCCGTCCAATTATAAATTTATATCGTGAAAACTTCGTCAAAAAACTAAGTATTACTTTTGACAAGTCGCTGTTAGTTATGTTTTTTACGATTTTAGTTTGCATTTAAAAACATTTAAAGAACTTGAACAATATGTCAAAACACAATAATGAAATATCTGTACATACATTTATTATTTTATTGCATTTGTTTTTCGGTAAATACAGAAAACCATCGTGTATGTCAAAACAATAGATATTACAATTATCCAATAGAAAACAAAATAAATCATTTTGCATGCTTGCAACTAAATGTATCATCAACAAAATGAGCGAAAAGTTAGTATGTAATACAACACTGTAGATGAAACAAAAAATAAATTACAAACAACCATAGACTTCGTATGATTATGTATCAGGGAAGAATAATTATTTTTTGTACGTCACTGAAAGTTTAATCGAAAAATCAAAAATGTATAAAGTGAATTTGTTGATAAGTTGATAGATATCTAAATATAAATTTAAAATACATTATAAAACGATTTGTTTTTGTACTAGATATTCCTTTGGAAAACTTGACTTGACCTGACTACGGAAAAAAAACATAGAGAGAGAGGCCATAAAGCCCCTAAGCTACTAAATAGAGTTTATAGCTTCCCGTAATATTCTTCATCGTGCAATATTGGCTCACATAAATTTTCAATAATTAAAGAATTTATAAAAGCGTTATAAAATATGGTGAGTATGGCAACCGAATCATTGATTATTATAGATTTTCCTAGCATTTTTCGCAAAGGATTAGATTTAATCTGAATTAAATGCACTTTTTAGCAGGACTGAAATTATTTTTGAGCGTTGTCATCAACAAAACAACATCTTTAAAGAGTATTAGCTACAATTTGTGCCTATTGCTGCCCGGAATTGAGTCTTCAACAGTTATCTACATCATACTTACCCAAAAGTTGTTGAACTATTTAGTCTCATTCTGAGTTCGTATGCTAGTCAGTACGGTTAGCTAAGTTATATGAGGAGAATAATAATTGATAACTGGATTGACATTGCAAAAAATATATGATGAGACTTTTAAATTTTTATTGATACATATTTTATAAGCAATTCGTCTTTAGTTCTTAAAACGGAAAGGCCCATTTCATGTCAATACTATAATATATTTCCGTAGTCAAGTTAAAAAGATTTCCAGCTTCTCTGAGAGTAAATTAGTTCTACCTAAAATAATTCATAGTTATAATAAATAGGCGTTAATCTATGGCTGTGTTTTCACTTTTAAGGTAACGTCAATTCTTTGCACGACATCATCTTTTTAACTATAAATGTACAGTGACACGAGATCGTTGTTTTATTTTGATTTTCTATCGTTTTTATTATTGTATGAATTGTAAATTTTAAATGGGATACGTAAATAAAGTTATAATACATATTGTAAAGTGATTTTTTATTTTGTACCTTGACATAGTGTTTTTTTTATAGAAATAGGCGGCAAACGAGCAGACGGATCGCCTGATGGTAAGCAATTACCGCCACCCATGGATACAAGCAACACCACAGGGGTCACAAGTGCGTTGCCGCCCTTTGGGTTTGGGAAAAGGGATAGGATGAGGAGTGGGGTGAGGAAGAAGGAATAGGGGATGGGCCTCCGGCACTCTAACTCACCGAAAGAATCACAACAGTTTAGCTACTGTTACTTTACGTCGATTTTCTGTGAGAAGGTAGTACTTCCCCGGTCGAGTCGGCCTATTCGTGCTGAAATCAGCAAGCTCTTCTACCTGTAGAGTCTAATAGACTTAGTTAACTGACCATCAGGTATCTCATCATCGTCCTAGCGTTATCCGAGTCGCAACCCAGACTCCACCTATTAGTCTTACCGGATTTGACTGAATATATAATATATATAAGCTTTTTCACAAAGTGACTGCCTGTCTGACCTCTGCAACCCAAAGGGACAGCGATCATCCATGGTACCCATAGGTATCTATTTAAAAATAAAATTGATTTTGACAAAAACATACATGCCAAATTTTAACATGGAGGAATGAAGGAGGATGGACACTGGAGTCTAATAGCTTTGGCTGTGCGCTGTCTGTTAGTAAGAAGTGAAAGAATTTTATACATAGAGATCAGTATTGAAAGCTCTTTTTATTATTGAAATCATCAGCGCATGACGTATACTAATATAATATATTTTATTAAATTAGTTGGGATTTGGAGCTTTCTACTCAATTAATAATCTAAAACTTTGCATATAATTTTATGGTTCATAAAAGAGTTGGCTTTTAAACGAAATTAAATATCACATGCTCCACCTTTGTAATGTAAATTCGTGTACGTAGAGTGAGTGTAAACTGTACGTAGAGTAACTCTCTGTAGGTCCATGAATTTATGTATGAGATGTTAAATGAATCTTTAAGTATTTTTTTTCGTAACCTTGTAACGATGGACCTTTTAATTCATCTGGAAATCTATGCTTAGGTTTTAGAAGAACAATTTATCGTTCATAGAGTAGCATCTTATTGTGAACCTACAAGGTGCATTATTCAGGAAAGCAAAATCTACTCCAAGACATTTTAAGTTTGAATTCGCTACATCACTACATAGTATAAAACAAAGTCTGTCTTCTGTCTGTCTGTCCCAATGTATGCTTAAATCGTAAAAACTACGCAACGGATTCTAATGCGGTTCTTTTTAATAGATAGAATGATCCAAGAGGAAGGTTATATGTATAATTGACGCGGGCGAAGCCGCTGGTGGCCGCCGTCTAGTATGTTTATAAATAAGAAAAAGTGTTTATTCACATATATATTTGCGGAAAGTTGCGTTTAAACTGGCAAGGTTTGTATGGGATTTGTGTGCCTTAAAATCACGCTAATCACATAAACCGCAGAGATGTACATCGCTATGCCGCATCGTTTTGCAGGCCGCTGAGAGATTTATGAATATTTTACAAAAATTAATAAACAACACATAAAGGAGAAATTCTTGCGGCATAAATTTAAATTTGTGCAAACAAATATTTCGCCTCGCATCCTTGAAAAATCTTAGTGGATATAATGAAATTTCAAAAAATAATTTTAGAATATGCTTCTAATTTGGAGGTTGTATGAAGAAGGTTATAGTGTCGATTTTGATTTGTCAACCACAACGTAGCATTCCGCAGCTGTTGTAGCTACTCTGGCATATTTCAGGATGGTCCGCCGTGAAGACAAATCAGTAATGTGATATTGTCAACATCTAACACTATTAGATCTATAATAAACACTACTAAACTACACTCGCGAGCAAGTAAAGAAACTCAAGGCTCAATTGTGCTTAAAAAGCAATTTATCTTAGTAATTACTTAATTTGACTCTATTTAATGTTTTACATATTTAAAGCCTAGTAGGCTTTAAAATGATAGCATTATTTCAGTAATTAACTAAACACTTTTCTATAGAATACAACTGAATGCAACATTCGTATAATTCGCTCTGCGCTCTCTACACAACTTTCGCGACCCAACCCCCTATAAACACCCCTTTATTTTTTAATTTCTAATCAGTCGCTAATCAGACATTGACCTGAACACATATCCGCATATTGAAACCATTGTTTAAAGAAAATTATGGACACTACACCTGAAGAAGCCGCTCAAGTTGTTGTCTTGATGCAACAAGGGCTAAACCAGCGAGAAGTCGCTCGTCAGCTGAATATGAGCTAGTCTGCTGTCTCAAGAGTTTACAGAAGGTTTCAAAAGACGGGTGCCTTCACTCGGAGACCTAATACCAGTAGACGCCGTTGCACATCTGAACGTGACGACCGGTTTTTGGTGTCAACTTCTCTACGAAATCGACATCTTACCGGTGTAGATGTGCAGCAGGAGCTACGTCGAGTTCGTGGGGTGACTGTCAGTTAATTCACAGTTAGGAGAAGGTTAAAGGAAGTCAACCTTACTCCTAAACGACCCGCTACAGGCCCGAAATTGACCACAGCTCACCGTCCAGCGCGCCTTCAATTTGCTCGAGAACACATGAATTGGAGCAAAGAGCAATGACAGGCAGTCCTGTTCACTGACGAGACGGGGATGTGTTTACATGGCAGCGACAGGAGAAGCCGTGTGTACCGGTGTCCCAGTGAACGATTTTCATAGTGCTGCTTTACTGAAACCGTGTCGTACGGTGGTGGTTCTTGTATGATGTGGGCTAGCATTTCCCTAGAAGGAAAAACAGATCTTGTTTTTGTTCCTGGCGGTGGCCGATGAGGAGGTCTGACCAATGACCGTAACTTAGAAGATATTTTACTGGATCAAATAGTCCCTTATCAAGGTTTTATTGGGGATGATTTCATTCTGATGCATGGCAATGCCCGATGTCACACCGTTCGGGCCACACGTGATTTCCTGAACGAAGTCGGTATAGCCACAATGGATTAGCCAGCGCGGAGTCCCGATTTAAATCCCATTGAGCACATATGGGACGAGCTCAAAAGGAAGGTTAAAGCGAGAAATCCAGCTCTTGCGAACAGTTGGTAGAACAGTGGGGTCGAGTACCTCAATCATCGGTGAAAAAGTTGATTAGGTCCATGAAGAATCGCATGAGAGCAGTGATCAGGGCTAGAGGAGGAAATACCAAATATTGACAACAATAAGTTAATCTGCTGTACACATTTTGTTTCATTTTATAAATCATGACCTCATACTGTAAAATTGTATGCATTTTCAATGCTTTTTTTACCATTTCTATGCTGAATACCATTTACTAAACTGCTAAACCGATTTTCATGTTAATTACACCATTATAAAGCCTTATTACTACGCTTAAAATATGTTAAACATTATGTCGAGCAAAAATAAGTCATTATTAATGTATGTTGCTTTTTATGCGCACTTGACGCTTGAGTCGATTTGCTTGCACGTGAGTGTATAATCTTCAACCTTATAACAGGTGCCCTAAAATTAACGCAAGATTTGAATTGAATATAAAACACAGTTTTTAATCTTTTTTTGATTGTTATTTTATTTTTTGAATCATAAAGTCCATAAGACAGGGTTATTTATGGAAAAACACACTGGGCAAATGGTTTCCACAAATTTTTCATGACAATTTTTCATAAATATCATTGAATTTCTTAGATGCAGCGTTGAATCTCCTTCTTTAAAGCACCATTGGGTATGGGTTTGTTGACAAAGACTTGTGGTTTCAAATAATCCCATAAAAATAAATCGAATTGTGTAAAACTATAAAAAGCTTATTGAAATTTGCTAATCTTGTCCCTAACGCCTACATGAGGTTCCTGGATTATCACCGACACTGTCACGCACGTTGGACGATTAGTGTGTTTGTCGTCTCCAACGGATCCAGTCTTCCTGATTTTCCCAATTGATCTCTTCTTAGTTGACGAAGTTAAACACTATTCCGACCATATGAAATATTCGAAATACGGCCGCCAAGCTTTATTAGTTTTTTAAATATTTTTCTATATTGAAGACGCGTTGTTCTGTATAGTATAACGTTCCACTTTTACTAACCATAAAACCGTATAGTCTGTTGTCGAATTGCTTTTTTTAAGGTTTGTAACACTTTACTGCACAAATGGTGACAAATTCAGATCTTGCGTTAATTTTAGGACACCGGTTATTTACTAACTGTAATTGAATTAATCAATATATTATTCTCTATATCTTGTAGAGTTTTTAGTAAAGAAAATTTAACTGAAACATATTTGATGAATTAAGAATAAAAATCGGAAAGTTTTAATTCGTAACAGACTCAGTAAATATTTTGTGGAGTGAAGCGACTTTTGTAGTTGACTCTACATACGAATTGTCACTATACCTCGCAACGCTACCTGTCAAAACGTGTTCATATCAGTTTTAGGGGGCCCACATCCACGGATACAACTAAGTTACTTCGCACAGACATTTGCATCATTCTCATCATGCACTCTTCTATTTATAGATTTTTATTTTAATAGACGAGACGAGAGAAACAGGCTCAAATAAAAGGCACTAGTACACAAAACTATGAACATTTTGTTGTAAAATACCTAATTATACCAATTTGTCCAACTTCTACGACAAGTAAGGATTCATTATCTAACGTGTGATTTATAGAAAAAGTATTTTATAAATATTATGTTATGTTACTAGACATGATACCACAAGATTTGAGTTCAGACAGCTGTTATAGTTTGTGTCAGTTTATTTGGCGAAGTTGTAAGTAGTCTGCCGTAATCTTAATGGAACTTATCAACATAGTCCAGCCGCTAACGGCTCTCAAGAAAATCACTAAAAGCGAGGTAGGCTTCTTATGACGAAACAAAATGCGCAGCCAAAATTAACGTTTGGCAGGAAGTAGCACTCTTAAGACATCACGGCTTTTTGTTATTCGAGAAAAATTTAAGGCAAGCAAAGTATTTCTAAATGAAAAAAATAATGACTTAGTACAAAAAAAATAGATTTTCGTTAGCCCAACTTCAACCAACCTTCTAGCTTATTAATTTTATAGCATAAAAAATTGGCAGAATGTGCTGTAAAAATTAAATTATTCTTACTCTCTCTTATGCCAAACAATATAAATATAATATAATTGCCACGGCCTAGCGGCTATAGCCTAATGGTGTACGTAACGGACTACCGAGACGATGGTTTCGGGTTCGATCCCCAGGTATCCCGGGCACACAACTCTGACTTTTCGAAGTTATGTGTTTATTAAAAATGTTAATTATCGCTCGCTTAATAATGTGCCCGGTAGATGGCAATAGGCTCGCCTCCTATCACATTGGGACCTAAACATAACTGGGGACGAAATGTGGGTGTGTATACACTTCTGCCTTCGGGGATAAAAGGCGTGAAGTTATGTTTATATTATGCCACGGCCTAGTAAAGTTATCTATTGGTTTCTTATTCATAAATCTGGATGGATTTGTAACATTTGTAAATTGATTTCAAAATTAAGTATTACGAGAAAACTGTCTAACATGTTTAGGCGAATTGTGTAATCGAAACTACATCCAAAACAAACAATCTATTAGAGGGAAGCTTCTGAAATCAATTGCTGTTTAGCTAATCCGGGCTGTAATGAGGATCTGTGGTGAATAATCCCTATGAACTGGTCTATCCGACCGTTTGTTATTTACGATGACCCGACATTTGCGCTGTGCAATTGACGTTGTTTGTGCGGACAAGGGACTTAAGTTTATATTGCAGTTGGATATTTAGGAAATTGCATTGTGTTCGTAATGCGATGAAAAATTATACAATTTGGCAGTTAGTCGCAATGCTATCAAAATTGTTGGATTTGGAATGTTGAATCTGCTCCGAAACACATATAATGTGTTAATGTTGTAGCATCTAAATATTTAGTTTTTAACAGAGACTGATACCTGACAGCCACATCCCTTCGGAATAATAGCTTATTTACAAAGCCTTAGACAGGACACTTTCAGGGAATCGACTCACTATTTAAATATCGAAGATTTTCATGACAAGATCGACGGCTTGACATGCTTTTGAAGGCATTAAACAAGCGATAACTAATAATTTATTTCAAATTGTTTTTCGGGATATATACCACGTACCTTATTTTGGAGTAGCTGAAACTAATAATTTAGTATAAAAAAAAAACATCTTCTTGATCCTGGTGCGTGGTGTGGATTAAACCCGAGGCCCTCTGCGTAGTACTACGCCTATTCGTCTATGCTATTGCTGTTCAAAACGTGGAAAAAAGAAATATTATGAAAGGGAAATATTTTATTCAAGATAAAGTATTTATGGTTGAGAACCCTTGACAAGATTAGCAAAGCAGTTTTTGTACATTTTAGCCGTTTCACCGCCGCCAGCGTCTTCTTTCCTTGTGTTATTCTACCCAAATTGCCTTTTAATAATTATGGGTCCTTTTTTGTTTCCATTCTTTAAGTTTTTTTTTTAATTTATGACATTAAAAAAAGCCTTAAAGAATGGAAATTTCATGGGGAAAACATGAAGAATAATCTTCATATTCTTCATGTTTTCTCTTTTCATATAATAATTGTTCCATACTTCTAAGCTGTACCAAATTACAAAGGTATCATCATCCTGACGTAACGCATCGTGTTAGAAGTCGTAAAGTATCGGTAGTAAGTATGCTGATCGCGATTCTACGAAACTTCGACGACCAGCACGGTGGTTATATGGGGTTACACAAGAATTCATTCTCCCTACCCAATACGCGGAGGATGAGCGTATAACAAAAACAGTACCAATTGGATGATGATATAAGGGATGTTTAAGATTAATCGGTATTGAATATACCAAGAGTGTGCATAAGATTAATACCATTTTGTTCAACTACTTCTGCTGCTACCGGCCGATAGTGATATCAATTTTACTGAGATAAGGTTTCAACTCGACACATGGCATGATACTTCTAAAATCGTTACTGTAGGACACCACGTCCACTGCTCCAAAATCGATTACAATTTTCCTAATGGCCACGAGGTTGCATGATACAAATATAATAGAGACGATTATTAAAGTAATTACGATAATTTGATTTGACCTCCTCCTCGACTGATGGTATAATACTAATAGAAGCTGATCATTAACACTTTAAACATGAACGGACGTCAAACTGTTTTAGCTGTTTTAATGGAAACGTAACCTTTCAGGCTAAATAAAGTTCAACGATAAATTCACACTGCAAACAATTCCAGAAACTACTGCCGTTACGCCGGTTATTTCAAGCTCAACTTTAATTTCAATCAAATATGTTAATTTTTTTCGTAAAAGTAAGTCTTTATATTACTGTTTTTGGATGTAGCTTGATAATTCAGTGCAGAAAGTAACAGACTACCGTGCACTGGCATACCTTGAAGTTAAATATTAACTGCACAATATGTCTTGTGGGTTCAAAACCCAATATTTTGAGACGGGACAATCATTTGTGTGATTCACCTAATTGTTTTTTCGAGTGTGGGTGTGCCCATTGGTTCTTTGTTTGTGAAGTTTTCACTATAGGACTAATAATTCATACAGGACTAATTGATGCCAACTTAATTAAATTAGCTTAGTAACATTGCTCAAATTAATGTCTCTACTATTCTTTAGGACTTATATTGTTTCGATTAATATTACATTGCCTACTTACGTAGGCGAATTATTCAAATGATAGCAACCTGATTACAATGTCTAAATACCAAATTAATGAAGTTACATTAAAATATTTCGAATGAATATTTTAAAAAAATTGTTAAAAGAATAGATAATATAAAACATTTATTTTATACATCTTAATATTAGGCATTTTAATTTCGGCATTAATGTACAAAATATCATCATCATCAGCTATTAACAGTCCACTGCTGGACTAGGCCTCTCCTTTGAAAGGAGGAATTGGCCTACATACCACGCCGGCCAAACGGGTTGGTATAGGGTTTGTATCAAGTTTTCCTTCCCTTGCAGTGTTGTTCTCTGCATAATATGCTCCTTCTGTCGGCTCTTACGACTCCCATGGGATGATATGGGGTGGTGACATTTCGTATTCTTAATCCGTCACCACACGTTAGGTACAAAATATAGATATGTAAAATTAACTAGGTAATAGTTAATTTTTTAATCATAAAAATTATTAAAATCATCATTTATGTCGTAATCGCTAGGATCATTGTATGAGTTCGCAGTACGGCGAGACTGATTCGGAATATTCCGCTCCAGTAGCCATAAAATCATATTTTTTGCATTGGGTCCGAGCCGTAATAAGTTTCGGATTGCATGGATCAGTGCACAAACCCTTTAAGCACAAAAATATCCATTACTTTGTTTTACAGTGCCGGTACTTTGTTTATTATTTTACGAACGATGTTGTTTTGGGGAGGGAAATAAGACCGTCACTCAGACTATCATCCTTTTGACTTTAACTAAATTGAATACCGAGCGAAGAGAAGTATTATTATAATAAACTTTCGTGGACTGCACTGCGTAATTCTAAACGAAAAGTACTCTGTAGTTGACGGCACTATCACAGAGTAAAAATAATACACAAAAATATGTCCTCTGTTACAGTCACATATTATAATAATTTCTAGAATGTTTTGTTTAAAAAAAAGTTCGATGTCAAGTTAGTTAATCAAAGACTGCATAAAGCCTAGACGGTAAACAATGCATGTACACACGGCCACAAATTAAGTTACGTAATAATATACTCGTAGCATACAGTTGCAGTTGGATTCATCCTCCTAGCGTTATCCCAGTTTTAATCTGGAGTCCGCTTTCTAGTCTAACCAGATTTGGCTGAATATTAGCTTTTCCACGGAGCGACTGCCTGTCTGACCGCCGCAACCCGAAGGGATAGCGATATCCCATGTTTTAGACTAGTGTCAGTTTATTTAGAAGGCACTGACGCCCTATGACGACTGCCAAAGATCTTCATGACAACCGGGACCGACGGCTTAACGTGCACGAGGCACGGGACAAGCGATAATTAACAATTCAATGCGCACATAGCTCCGAAAAGTCAATGGTGCGCGCCGTGGATTCGAACCCAATACCCTCTGCATGGCAGTCTGTTGGTATGTCCACTAGACTATCGCTGCCTTACTTAACAGTTGCATTTGGATTATAATACCTATATCCTACGGCATAAGAACGATACGAAGGTCAAAGTAGCTAGCTTGACGTGTAGTTGTGTATACTTCGTTGTAAAGGTCCGTGTGCCTACGGATTAAGAATACAAAGTGTTATGCCATCTTTGAAAAGAGACTGGCGACTCAACTTGAACGATGGAAGACTAAAATTAGAAGTGGTTTAAGTTCAGCAGTGGGCTGCAAAGGCTGTATAATGATGACATCATTGCAAAGTGTATGTCGGCGATACGCCAGGGTTATCGTGTCCAGACTCCATTATAATAAAAACACTCACGTAATATTACTTGGTTTATTTTCAGACGATTTCTAGCACAGAATTGAATTAAAATGTGACCTACAGTCCTTTTTATACACTAACCGTCATTACATTTAATGTTTAACAACTGCCACTTCCTTTACAATATATAATTGAAATTACTGTACAATTAATTATAAACTAATCAAAAATCGACATTAATATTGTAATGAATTTTGCACAACACCAAATGATTTATTTTACACAAATTTATTTTATTAACCAAACGCTGCTTTACAATATTCAACAACAGATGGCGGTATCAACAGGATGTGAATATAATCGCATGTTATTTATTACCGAAAACATAATGATAAGTGTCAGAATCATGTTATTTAATACTAATTGATTTTACTTTGAAAGTTTCTGGAGTTATCTTAATAATTAAGCGATAAATTAAATATCCAATCTTTATAAAACAGTTAAGCAGCCAATGCAGTGTCTAATATTGTAAAGTAGTGAAGTTCTCAGTTCTGTGTTCACAAATAGTTATTTAAATATCAATCTTAAATATTATTAACATTTTCGTAACAATATAATCATTATATATTAATTTGCGCCCATACGGCCATTCTGATCCAGCGCGCTCCTCGCGCTGATTAATAAACGGTTACAGAATAAACAGCATAACAAACAAAAAGAATGAATATAAAAATTACATAAATAAGCGTTTATCAAACAGAATGAACTAAAAGTAGGCTTCACCTAGTCATAGGATCTTAGCCTGTGGCATGCGTCACCCATCACGGGATCTAACAAACAGTGCTTCACCCATGGCTAAGCCAACTCGTGGCATCACTGATTACGGGATCTAGCGCACACAGGCATCACCCACATAGGGATCTAGCCCACAAACGGCATCACCCACATAGGGTCGATTTAGCCCACGCGGCATCACCCATCACGGGATCAAGCCACACACGGCGTCACCCATCACGGGATCTAGCCAACACACGGCATCACCCATCACGGGATCTAGCCAACACACGGCATCACCCATCACGGGATCTAGCCAACACACGGCATCACCCATCACGGGATCTAGCCAACACACGGCATCACCCATCAGGGGATCTAGCCAACAAAACCAGGATCAAGGATACGCATGGTGGTCAGCCAGCGTTTTGGGAAGGATGTTGGATAGGAAAAATAAAATTTTACTCAAACACATAAATGCAAAATTTGCCTCATAAGCATGATGATTATTTTATGTATATGCATTGATGTGTATCAATGCATATACATAAAATAATCATCATCGTTCGTCATGATCAGTTATATCAATACAATGCAATTACATAGGTCCGACAACGACAGTGGAGGAGGTAGAGGACCCCCCACGTAAATCGGTATCTGACGAATCCTCCACCCATACGGTCAAGCTGCCCATACAGTTGTTGATGTTGATCAACAAAGATTAGCAAACAATGCTTGACTCCAGCTCAGTACAGCACTCATGCGGCATGTGTGCGCGTAGCCCACACACAAAACCATTGACGTCCAAAGAGTGGGCGACCGTCATCCATACATATTAATCAGTAAAGGACTGCTCATCCATCCTCTCTTCAAACTAAGTCCAGGTCATCTGCCAGGATGTCATCAACCTGCAACACTCAAAAGACAGGTGGTGGGCAACATTTCCCACCCAAGTATTAGTTCCATGAACCTTCGTAACTGTAGATGAAATAAAATTCGACTCTTACAAAGTGGTCCGGTCTATTAAGCTATATCTGAATATCAGGCATGTTCAATCAGTGCATTGGTCTATACTTATCTTAGCTACAACAGTGTTGGAGCCCATATTTTACGCATAAGGTAAAATACAAAAGACACTCTGAATTTTCTCAGGTTCTGTCTGACAGTGCCATTTTAGATAATCAAATATAAAGTTATCAGGATACCCATATTTTGCAGTTTTGATAAAACATTTAAAACTTAATATATTCAAAATAAGTTTTATCCACATCAAACAGGCAAACAAAATGGCAAAGACAAAGAGAGGCCTATGTTCAGCCGTGAACAGTCGGACTGTTGGTGATAAATATGAAATGATTTTAAACCATGCAGATCCAAGGATTTCGAAAATACTAGTGCTATAATTATTACTCATGTAAGAACATGTTTAATCCAATATTGAACATTTTTAGACATATATGGTGGCGAGTTTATATCAATAGTTTTATTTGACATTATTTTTAAGGGAATTTTCTAAATCTGAATAAATAAACTTAAACTGACTCATCACAACTGACTTAGAAATAAAGCATGAGTAGTCCATACAATTACTTTTATTTGCTAGGAATAAATACTGCCTAATGGGAAAAGAGATAATATGGATTTTCACACCATGTTCTTTAAACCCACCGATCTTTATCCTAATAATCATATTCCTAACTGTCTTGTATCCCACAAGAGCTTAGCAATAAGGTTGGCACAAAATTTTATTGGTTTATCACTGGTTGTCATCTTGAATATATATGCAACTAACTTAGCAAATGAACTCACAATTAAATAAGTTGTATTTACCGAGTATAACACTAAGGCTTGTTATTTATAAAAGATTAGCAGTCACCTGCCTTAAGACTTTCAACCTAAAATGCTTAGAGATGGACTTTTATAAAACCTAAGTGAAGGCATATGTCCATAAAGAAATCTACTGTCCAGATCTCATGTTTCTAGCTTCAGTAGTTTGGGTTAAGCAAGGACATATCATGGTCGGAACAAATCATTCTATACAGGTATAAAATTAAACGACAAATATTAAGATATGTTGGGTTCCTTTGTCTTATAACCTTAACTTGAGCTGCAAGTTGACAGTAACAATTTCAACATGATATTAAAATGAAATCATGTAGGCACCTACAGAGCCCACAAATATATAATAAAACCTATTGCGTAACTTTACAAATATTAGCTTTAAAAATGTGTATCACAAATTTATTTTTATATCTACCTTCTGAATATATATCTGTACTAATATAATAAAACTGAAGTTTGTTTTGTTGAATGCACTTATCTGTGAAACTACTGGTTTTATACAAATAATTATTTTTTTGGTAGATGGTCATTTATCAAGAGAGGCTTCATATAATTGCGCCGTGAGCACTAGCCATAAGTAATGCAGTTAGTTAACCTTATGTAATGTGTAACCAAGCGCTATAAATAATGTTGTGATTCCTTTAATGTTTCACTATTGAGATAACCTATTGACTACCAATTGAATTCATATTCTGCACATCAATTAGCTTATTTAAACTGAAAGTAAATCAGGTAATTTATACAATGGATCTATATCAGAGCTTCAACTTGAAAAGGGCAGTTATATCGTTCTTTACTAATAATTACATTAGTAGAACCACATAAGAGAGCTATTTTCTCTTTCTTGTATGGATAAGTAAGTTTTACAGAAAGTTTCCGACATGGCCTAACGATTAATAAACAGACAAGAACCCCAGCCGACGGCATAACATGACTATAAGCACAGTAGCACTGCTATATACCAAACGTGGATAAACAACTGTTACCTATAAGTTCTATTTGGGGTGTAACGTTCGTAATTTTGACTGTATAATGTTTATCTGGTAATCTTTACGGGGACAGTAGGTAATCGTGTAAGCACCATAATTTATAAAATTAGGATGTTTCTCAAAAACTGTAATCAAATCAGCTCTGGATAAATACCTCTGGTCAGTGCGTCAACAACCCGCATCTGCAACCTCTGGTAGCACTCGGAGCAGAACAGCGTTCACGCCACAGCACACCCCGGTGCGTGCACCTCGTCGTAGTCACTCTGTCGCTCTCGCTCGCACGTGGCCTCACGTGAAGTGTAGACGTGCTCGCCATAACTCCGACACACCGTGCGGTCTCCGATCAGGGTTGACTAGCGCCAAACACGGCTTCCAAGCGCTTGTCGCATCATTCTTCAGGTCATCATTAGTAATGGCGGCTAAGCCAAGAGACCCATCACTCTTGCGCCAACCGTAGATGCCGAAGTCTCTTAGGGGGCGTTTATCCCACCGCTGCTGTCGGCGATACGCCAGGGTTATCGTGTCCAGACTCCATTATAATAAAAACACTCACGTAATATTACTTGGTTTATTTTCAGACGATTTCCAGCACAGAATTGAATTAAAATGTGACCCACAGTCCTTTTTATACACTAACCGTCATTACACTTAATGTTTAACATCTGCCACTTCCTTTACAATATATAATTGGTATCACTGTACAATTAATTATAAACTAATCAAAAATCGACATTAATATTGTAATGAATTTTGCACAACACCAAATGATTTATTTTACACAAATTTATTTTATTAACCAATTGCTGCTTTACAATATTCAACAACAGATGGCGGTATCAACAGGATGTAAATATAATCGCATGTTATTTATTACCGAAAACATAATGATAAGTGTCAGAATCATGTTATTTAATACTAATTGATTTTACTTTGAAAGTTTCTGGAGTTATCTTAATAATTAAGTGATAAATTAAATACCCAATCTTTATAAAACAGTTAAGCAGCCAATACAGTGTCTAATATTGTAAAGTAGTGAAGTTCTCAGTTCTGTGTTCACAAATAGTTATTTAAATAACAATCTTAAATATTATTAACATTTTCGTAACAATATAATCATTATATATTAATTTGCGCCCATATGTACGTTTATGCAAATTTCTCTTAGGAGAGAATATTTCATTTTCTTAATATATAAAATCCTTGCGTTACTGACTGACTGACAGACACGCTACAGTCGAAACTATTGGGTGCATGAAGCTGAAATTTGGCATGTATGTTCCTTGGGGACCGTAGGGGTGCACTAAGAAGGGATTTCCCGAAATTCCCACGGGATCGGCCAAAACGGGTAAATTAAAAATAATTACAGGCGTAGCTGCTGGCGTCCTCTAGTATTTTATAAGCCTATATCAAACAAACTACTCATATACAAAGCAAATTTAATGTAATCTGAGGTTGTACGAACAAGTATATCAGTTGCGAATCTTCTAAACAGCCTATATATTACAACAGAATCAAATTAACTGTACATCTTGCTACAGTTTGTCGGGACAACGAATAAGGAAGTGGTCCCTTGTGGGTTGAACCTTGTACGGAATTCGATGTACTTCCAACAACAACGAATATTTTGTATCATACATTTGTATATAATGAACGGCATGTTTGTACATTTTGAAAACAATTTGAAACATTATTTAAGAAGACATGGAATAGCGATCGCTTTGCTGTTTGAATTGCTAGAGTTTGAAGAAAATGTATCATACATTTTAAATAGTTCTAGTTTTGCGCAAGAATCTCCGTGGTTTAAGGGCGGCCGACAGCGTATATGCATTAAAGACTCACTTTCTTCGTGGTGTGATACAACTGTTAGTGTGCCCCAGGTTGGCGTGCTGTCTCTATTACTCTTGGAAATTTTTATAAATTCTATATCAAATAATCTTCGCTCCTCCTATCACCTATATGCAGATGATCTCCAAATTTATACGCAGTCGCCATTGGCACAGATGTCATCTTCTGTGGGAGCAAATCCTTTGGACTTAAAGTTAATCCCTCGAAAACCCAGGTCATTGATATTGGTAGTTCACGAATGATATCAAAAATCGACTGGTCCCAGCTTCCTCACGTTACTTTCGATGGCACTGTAATTCCCATACAGTAAAGAACCTGGGTATAACTATGGAATCTTCTTTTACTTGGCGGTCGCAAATACAGGAAGTGAGTCGAAAGGTGTATACTTCAGCAGGATCACTACGAAAATTAAGAAACTTTCTTCCCACTGCCACCAAAATTGCGCTTGCTAACTCTCTTCTTCTACCCATTTTTGATTATGCCGATGTCAGCTATCTAGATCTCACCGAAAACCAGCTAGGCAAACTTGAGCGCCTTCAAAATCTCTGTATACGATTCATATTTGGCTTACGCAAATACGATCATGTTTCACAGTTTCGAACACAGCTCAAGTGGCTACCCATACGACATCGCCAGAATGCTGATATTCTCTCTTTGGTGTTTGTACACCAAAGAGAGTATATCAGTTTGGTTTTTGTACACCAAAGAGAGTTATACTGTTCAACCCTTCAACTCCCTCCCATCTTAAAGGACGATTCAAATTCCTTCATGATACGCATAACCGTTGTTTGAGGTCATCAGAAAATTTGAAACTAAAAATGCCGGTACATTCCACGTCATTTCTTGATAAATATTTTTCTGTCACTGCTGTTTGCCTATGGAATGCGTTACCGTTAAATGTAAGACAGGCCGGTAACCAGGTTCAAAACTTTAGTCAAGGACTACTTAGTACTATCTAACATTATAAAATTTCCTGTTTTACTACTATATACTATTACGTATTTACTGCCTCGCCTCCATGGTCCAGTGGATAGCGTATGCGACTGCTGATCGGAGGGTCCCGGGTTCGATTCCCGGGTCGGGTAAAAGTGTTACTGGGTTTTTCCGAATTCTCAGTAACAGCACGGTGTCTAGTGATATGGCCGGTAACGGTAATAGGCTCGCCCCCCTATTACGTGGGGACCTAAAAATTCATGGCGAAATGTGGGTGTAATTTTACACCTTTGCGGTAGGCAGATGTGTAATATTCGGCTTCGGGAATAAAGGTGTGAGACTATAAATAAAAAAAAAACTATTATGTATTTGTGTATTTTATGTGTGTATGTATGTATAAGTATTTATGTATATGTACATTTACATATGGAAGTAAGTATATTATTACTGTATATCACAATATGATATTAATTTAATTTTAAGTTTATACATATTTTTACTTAGGTACTGGTACACTTCTACAACTACCATTAATTTCCTACCAATAATATATCTATCCAAAGGTTGCCTGGTAGAAATCGCTTCTGGCGATAAGGCTGCCCATTGTACCGTATTTAATATATAATTCCTTAAGATGTTTTATATAAGTGTACAATAAAGTATAAAATAAAATAATAAGGCGACCGCTAATACTGACCTAAGTTTTGTGGGTTTGATACAACAATCTTAAAACACGCCACAGAGATCTGTAAAGATATTAGTAACGTCATCATGATACAGACATTAGATAAAATTCAAGACCTCAAGATCGTCGTGACCCTTTCTTTGCCTTCTCACGTGATGAGGGCCTTAAAACAACATAATACCTTATACTGTGAATAATCACCGTTGTGAATAATCAATGTCTTAAAATAGACTAATATATCTTTGTATTTCTAATTTGTTCATCAGTAAAATCGGCTCGGGATAGATACAATATTCATGTCATTAACATCTTAGTCCAAGAATGTATGTAAGAGTACCTACTATTCTCCTTTCGAGCGTCTGAAATTAACGAATTAAATTCTATTTGATTAACGTGACTGAAATAAATATTTAACTGTGTATGTGTTAGCGATGAACAAATTGCTTAATGAATTTTAGATTAGCTTAACATGTACCACTCGACTGCGGGTCGTTGGTTTTAAATTTAATAATGAATAAACTAAAAGTGATAATATTATTTTTTGCTTAATCAGACAAGAGCTCTTATAAATTATTTTTAAATGCGTATCTCTGCTTAAAAAAATATGGGCTCCGACATATATCAGGAGAGTTTCTAATTTTTTATTGGGCCTAGCCACATCTTCATTCCTATTACAGTATTACCTGTAACATGGCTAATGTTTGCAGCAGTGACCAACATAATTTTGACACTAGTAAAGTCCGTTTTAAACTTAAAGTGACTTGAAACTGACAACGAAATTAATCAGAAGAGTATTGGAGGTATTGCAACTAATTAGCTGGTGGTCTATCCGTGATTCGGGCAAATCCGAAGAGTGACAAATGTGGCGAAGCGACAGGATGCAAAGTCATAGATAGTTTACATAAATATCGCTTGTTCTTACACTAAAGTTGTCTTAAGTCGTTCGTCGCGTATTACAGTTTGACAGTATAACGTACTTGACGTCGCACATGCTACTCACGGTCGTCGCTTGTCGCCGCTCGCTTAGGACATGGGGTCAACGTCAAAGGGTAAAAGTTCAAGATGAGTTTATTCCTTCGTAAGATTGTTATAATGTACACATAAATAATATTGAAATGATAAAATTCATATTTAATTCAAAATAAACACAATTCATTTATATAATATAGTTTATGATTTTATGTTATAAATGTGAATTTCGTGATTTGCATATTTAAGTATAAAATACATAACTCTACTATTTACCTAAATCAAAGAGCCTTTTATATTTTAAAACACATCCACTAAATTATAAAAGTATCCTGCTTTACCAAATATTTGAAAACAATTTGATAAAAGCCAAAATTTTAATTTAAAAAAGCTAAATTAATAAATTAATCACACATGGACTCTCAACCACTGGAATGAATCTCTTGTAATCTGAAATGTAAGATTCACAGTGCTTTATTTCATGTGAGCAGATAAAACCGATACCCGATAATAGTAGAAATGTTACAAACAAAATAAAAGTCAAAACACGTTTCGCATGAAATAATACAACGTAAAACACCAATAAAGATAATAATTATATTCATACTGTGTAATTATTTTTCCAAAATACGGCGTAGCTTTATGTTTACAGAGGCAACTAAAGGCTTTCGTTGAGGCTCATAATAACGCAAACGACGAACTCTCCGAGGGGCGTCGAGTAATTTAGTCGTCGCCTCTCGGATCATATTATCCGTATTCCTAATACAAATGATCAGCAGTTCCGTCGGGACGTGCCAAAATGGGTAAATTAAAACGTAGTATACTTCTCGTTGAATTTTGATGCGTATAAAAAAACTGCATCGTCGTGAGGGCTGGCTCGGATCCAGGCTGGCGGCTTGTCAATGAAACCACACACGATAGATTTTTATCAACTTTTTGTAAGAGTGATGAAATAAAAGGGTCGTATTCGTGCCACAGGGGAGAATGGGTAAATTTGGCCTAATTTAGACGCGAGGCTAAAATGTGCACATCATAAAAGGAACAAACGAGTTAAAATGTAGCATTTACGCGACTATAATTCGAATGTTAATGTGCCCGTGGCAGGTGTTTGTTAATTTTCACAAAGAAATTATGTACGTGTTTTGACACGCGTTAAACGGTGTTGCGAAACAAACAAGGAGTAACAATACCATTTATAATGGAAAGACGAACTAATCTTCTGTATTTTCTTTGCTGTTTTATTTTTGTAAAGTTTTGAAATATTGCTTAAATATGCGGTTTAAATACTCTTCTCTGCTTCTAAGATTTCTGTACAAAACCTTTAATTTTTTAAAATGTCGCCAAAGTGCGATTCAATTTATTTTTTCTATTTCTGTAGATATCTAATACATATTCGTAGTATTGTATTTTATTAGACATAGAAATAAAACTTTTACATCCTATTTTTTTTGCGGTTTATTTGGGTTTTATAATAAAATAGAACACTTAAATCAGAATTACAAAAAGATTTAGGTGGCATCAAAGAGTGGTTTAGTACTCGCAGCTTGTTGTCTTGTTGAACTCTGTGCATTTGTTGAAGTTCAGCGTCCACCTGTTAGTTCTGTGGAATAAATACACTCCTTTGTTAGCTAACTGTTTTGATAATTGTTTAATTGAGTATTTGTATGTGACTTCTTGTTATTAAACATAATAGACAATAAGTTTTTATAAACCGTCTGCCATCAAGAACATCGAAAAAAATATTAATTGTCCGCTTTGCTAGTGACGCTATCTACCCGATACCTACATTTTTGCCCATTTCCTTCGAATTCCGCAAAGTGCGGACCGGATCGGCGCTCTCACCCATAAAACGAAACGCCTATTCCTACTTTACATTGAATGAAATGAAATGAAATGAATTAATGAATTAATACATATATATATATATATACTATAAAGTAATTTTTTGTTCGTGGCTGTGCTATTTTGGTAGAAAAATTAACGAGTAAATTTAATACTAACGTGAAATTTTATAATTTACCACGAAAATATCCATCAAAGAGAAAATCGTTAATTTGTGCTGAAGGCCAACCGTTGGTTTTTTCGTGACATTTGATGGTCACGCTATTTGTTATTATATAAAATAATTTTCTTTCAAGACAGTTATATTTATTTAAATTTATATCAAGTAAACATTTCAAAATCAAGAATTTGTTTTTAAAATAATATGAAACTTTGTTTATGTAACTTTTATATTTATGGTTATATTTCAAATACATCGTGTTTTAGATTAAGAATCTTAAATGAAGCTAACATTGTATGAATCTTAAGGCCAATTGCAAAAATTACGATCATAATTTTAGCATAAAATCATTAAGATTTTTAGCAACGTAATTTTAATAGTAAGTATACAGTCACGGAGAGAACTCAACTCTTTTCGGCACTTCCACCAACAACTTAAACAAATACATCCACACCTAAAACAAATAAATGGACAAAACTTATAGTAAAAGATAAATACAAATGGTTTTATTTACTTTACTATAAGATAATTTATCACGAAATTACTATAATATTTATATTCATTTATTTCATTTCCCTTATTTAAAAAAGCGATACTTTAATTAAATACACATTTAGATTCAATTTCACTGATTGTAGTCACAGGATGGTTAGCAAAATTATATGTCAATTTATTATATTTGAAATCTTTATTACAATTTTATTAATACACCGGCAGGCAGCGATAGCCTAGTGGAGATACCAACAGACTGCCATGCAGAGCAATGACTTTTCGGAGCTATGTGCGATTTGAATTATTAATTATCGCTTGTCCCGTGCCTCGGAGAGCACATTAAGCCGTCGGTCCCGCTTGTCATGAAGATCTTTGACAATCGTTACAGGGCGTCAGTACCTTCTAAAATAAACTGACACTAGTCTAAGCCATGGAATATCGCTATCCTTTCGGGTTGCGGAGGTCAGACAAGCAGTCGCTCCGTGGAAAAGCTAATATTTAGCCAAATCCGGATAGACTGGTATGCGGAACCCAGATTGAAACTGGGATAACGCTAGGAGGATGATGACCTGAATATAATAATAATTGTTATAAGGCTAAATATTTATTGATTTAATATATTCTGTCAGAATATTGATAAGATACCTGTGACTTCGCGTAATAAAATTCGATTTCTAATGCAGTCTAAAGTAGTGGCATAGTGGC
Organism: Euclidia mi; assembly: GCA_944739405.2. NCBI lineage: Eukaryota > Metazoa > Arthropoda > Insecta > Lepidoptera > Erebidae > Euclidia > Euclidia mi. Next base: position 47,314,972 of record OX123182.2, on the reverse strand, counting down.
CTTGCTGCTTCACTCTATGTCTGGTGTTGTGGGTTTGATGCCCAAACAACTCAGAGCTTTGTATGATCCTAATAACCTTACAAACATTCCTGCTCAAATGTTGAGTACGGGTATTGACGACTTAAGAAAATAGTTTACCTTTTTTAAGCTTCTGTTAAGTCTCATTAAAATAACGTCACAATTCGGTGCTTTGCTAATAAAAATATTATATTAGTAAAAGTCTGTTCATAACTCTAGTGATTCAGAGAATATACGGGAATATTGAAACGTGACACGTGTAAAAATTTATTAGCGTATTGAAGTATGTTAGCCTCTTTTGTTACATTGTAGTAACTTAGTTAAAGTATGGCTAATTCTACTTCAACTTTCTTCTAGCTTATAGTATAGCGGATTATACTTTTTTATTTGTAACTTTTTTATCTTTGTATAATGGCTAGGTGTGTGGGGTTTAATGAAGTATCATAGTCTACTTACCTGTCTACGTAATTAAATCAGCAATATACGCTTGACATCGTTGTAATAAAAAATATTAGAATAAATGAAGCGTTCAAAAATACATATATGACGATGTAGTGTAAATATATTCCAGCGTATAAGTTGAGAAAGATGTATGCTGAACTTAAAGTTACATTCGTTTGCCAGACGTACAATAACGGGCAGACATATAGAGGGGTATTTATATAAGGCACACGTAAACATATCTAACATTCGTGTCTATGTATGTGTGATGTTCAAGACATCTCTGAATTTATAATACAATGTTTTAGTTTTCGGTACTTTAAACTGAATAATAAAACCATTTCACTTAGTTTAATTTTTATGAATTTAAATGTATAACAGCAGTGTAGGAGAAGGAAAACTCCGAAATTAAACCAACTTTCAGGGAGCATACCCGACACAAAACCCCGATCTAAGGTGTCAACCGACCCATGCCGAGGGATTCGTGGCCAGAGAGCAAGCTGGTCTCAAACGGAGGGTGCCTGTGTTGGTGGTCAAAGGGCACAGCTAGGATTCCATCTTACCCCCGTACAGGGCTCTACGGGGATGGACATTTTAAATCCCTATTACTCGTCGGAACGCTATGAGGACAGATATTAATAATTCTTTAAATGGCGGCGACGCGGTTCGCAACCCGACACGTCTCGTTTCCCGCGAGGGCGAATAGCGGCCTGCAGAAAGCCGATTTGCAACATTGAATGTTGGTGGTGGAATGGACGGAAAATTGGATGAAGTATACCAGATGATGGATGATAGAAAGATTGATGTTCTGTGTGTGAATGAAACGAAAAAGAAAGGATGTGGCACTACCAAGCATGGCACCTACACGGCGTATTGGTCCGGAGTAGATAGTACCACCAGAGCCTGCAAGGGAGTTGGTTTAGTACTGTCTGCGCGAATGAATGAGTGCGTAAAAGAGTTTGAATGTGTAAATGCAAGGCTACTATGGATGAGAATGAAAGTAGGACTTACTCGTCTCTTTATTGTAGGGGTGTACGCCCCGGTCAGTATAGTAACGGGTATGTCACAATATGAGCAAGACGAAAGGCAGGAGATTTGGGAGAGTTTAAGAGAGATTTTGAGGAACTGCAAGGATAATGAAAGATTGATCTTGTTAGGGGATTCAATGGATGGGTGGGAGTAAAGCGAGATGGATTTGAAAGGGTGTTAGGTGCATTTAGTGATGAGAGTGTAAACGAAAATGGAAAAACACTGTTTGAGATTTGTTTGGAGTGGAGCCTTTGTGTGACAAACACCATGTTTGATCATAAAAGGATACAGCGAGAGGCAAAAAATGTTAGAAGAAGTATGATTGATTTTGTGATAGTAGATGAACGATTGAGAAAGAATGGATACAAGAGTATATCGAGGAATCGGCATTCACACAGACAATTTCTTGGTGTTGAGCCGGATAAGTGGGCTCCTTAAAGGATGGCGACACCGAGAGCGTAATGAAAATAGGGTCTTGAAAAGAATAAAAGTAGAAAATCTACAAGAGAAAGATGTGAAAGATGAGTATAAAACAAGATTGATAGCAAGATTTGAGAGGTTCGATGGCATAAATGATATGGAAGAATTATGGCAGGCCTTTTAAGAAGATGTAGTATGTGTAGCGTCTGAAGTATGTGGTGTGATCAAGAGAAGGAAACTACGAAAGGTTAAGAATACATGGTGGGACAAGGATGTACAATCAGCAGTATCAGAAAAGAAGAAAGCGTGGTAAGATTGGTTGGCTACCTGAGCAAATGAAAGAATGGGTAAGGCAACGAGTGATGACATAGATGAAGCAAGAAAGGAGTTTGTTAGGTGTAAAATAATAGTGAAAGAAATGGTTGAAAGGAAATAAGCGGAAAAGAAAGATGAGTTTGATAGTAGATTATCTGACGACTTTCGGAGAAACATTAAGTTTTTTTGGAAATCTGTTCGTGCAGTTCGAGGAAAAACTCAATCCTCAGAATACACAGCAATCAGAGACAAGAATGGAAAGATACTGAATGGTGAATCGTGTGTGCTGAAGAGATGAAAAGAGTATTTTGAAAGATTATTTGAAAGAACGACGAAAGAGACATCAACAGGTGAAATGAATGATAATGATAGCAATGATGAAAGCGATATTGGCGTGGATAAGATTTTGAAGGCACTGGCCAGTATGAAATTAGCTAAGGCTGCAGGGTATGATAGGATTACAGTCGAAATGCTGAAGGCTGGACAGGGCATCATAGTTAGTCAGCTGCAGCGTTTATTTAACTTGTGCTGGAGCACGGGCCGGGTACCTGATGACTGGGCCACAGCAGTAGTTGTGCCTCTTTATAAAGGAAAAGGCTCGCAACAAGACTGCAAAAACTATTGAGGCATTAGCCTTCTCAGCATTGTTGGCAAATTGTATGCGAAGGTACTGATTGAAAGAGTTATGAAAGTAACCGACAAGAAAATATGGGATGTACAAGCGGGATTCCGAAAGGGTATGGGGTGTACGGATCAAGTCTTTTCCTTGCGATGCATAGCCGAGAAATTTTTGGCCAAAGGTCAAAAGTTCTATTGCGTATTCGTGGATTTGGAAAAGGCTTATGATAAAGTGGTGAGGAATGAAATGTGGTCGGTACTGTCGATGTATGGTGTGAACAACAGCCTCATACGAGCTCTAAAATCCCTTTATGAGGATTCTAGAGCTTGTGTGAGGATAAACGGGGCATACACTGACTGGTTTACCATCAACACAGGTGTTAGACAGGGATGTGTAGCGTCGCCGTGGCTGTTCAAACTCTTCATGGACAGTTGTTTGCAAGATTTGAAACATAGTGATTGTGGATTAAGGATGTATGAGTAACTTGTCAAATGCTTCCTTTATGCTGATGATCAGGTTATGCTTGCGTCTTCAGCGGAGGTGTTGCAGGAGATGGTAACAATCATGCATGGTGCGTTAGAGAGGAAAGGAATGAAAGTGAATGTAAGTAAAACGAAAGTTATGGTTTTTGAAAAGGAGGAATGCGTTACGGCTTGTAATATTATGATCGATGGACAGCGAGTGGAGCAAGTGAATGAGTTTGTATATTTAGGTACGCTGTTTACAAGAGATGGTAAGAATGTAGAAGATATTGAAAGAAGAGTTAATGCAGGTAATAGAGTGAATGGAGCTCTGAAGGCGTTTATGAATAGCCAAAACCTGTCCAAAAAGGCACGTTTGGCTGTGCATAGAGGGGTGTTAGTACCTACTCTTATGTATGGTAGTGATAGTTGGGTATGGCAGAAGAGTCATGAAAGTAGAATAAATGCTGTAGAAATGAGAGCACTGAGAAGTATGTGTGGTGTTTCTCTGACTGACAGAATAAAGAATTGTGTGATAAGAGAGTGTTGTGGAGTAAAAGAAGATATAGTGACAAGCATCGAGAAAGGTATGCTAAGATGGTTTGGGCACGTGGAGAGGATGGATGACGAAAGACTGACCAAGCAGATATATAAGGCAAGTGTGGAAGGGACAGGACGAAGGGGAAGACCTAGGCGGACGTTCTCTGACCAGATTGGAGACATCCTAAAAACAGGACAGGTGAGAAGTACCCGGAACAGAAGAGCATGCATGAGGAATCTGATGGGAGTGAATGAAGCGAGAGAGATATGTCAGGATCGTTGCAAATGGCGTTCCGTAGTCTCTGCCTACCCCTCCGGGAAACAGGCGTGAGTCTATGTATGTATGTATGTGTAGTGTATGCAACGTGAATTTCACGTAAATTAATAGGTGCTAAATTGATATCTGCCTACGTATGGTGAAAGTATGTATATAAATATTACTATATAATGTCAACGTTTATTTAATAGGCCTGAGGACTCGACAGAGGTGAATGACACAATACATGTTTGAAGTAATGTTCTTTAATGTTCAATGTATATGACATTTAAGAACATACAGAAGAATGGGAAATTTTATTTAAAAAGCTATCAAACCTTTTTCCTAATGTTATATCTTAGTCCTATAAATACTGCGAATGAAACTAAAAAAACTAAACTAACTTAATGCCTTAGACTTAGGTAAAAAAAAAAAATATCATACAGTTAGTCAAATAATGCTGTTCTTTAGATTCTGGGCACAAGTAATTCAATTGGATCTCTTGTATTTCTCGAACTCATAACACTAGCTTACTAAAAATTCTGAATAAATGGTTATTTGTACGTTTGAATTAAAAACATTCTAGAATATAGGTACTGGTTGTGGGATTATGTTTCACAAAAGCCTACAATAAGCCCTAGGGAGAATACCGTCATTGTCCTTTTTCGGACCAGGAAAATTTGATAGCAATCTGTAGAATTGTCTCATAGGAACATCTATAGAACAAAGATGAAAAAAAATAACAATGAATTCTCGAACATTTATTATCCTTAGAAGTTTAAAAAAAATTGGTTTACTTATATGATTATGAACCAATTTTCCTGCTATTGGCTAAGTAATTACACCAGTTTCTTGGTCTAAACCACTCGTATCTGTATTGCCGTAATTTTACTATCTCAGCTAATTAAAACTCATACACAATTCAGAACTAAATATTGCTTAATGTGTCGTATTAAGCTCGACGTCATAGCAGAATACAAGTTGAGACTGTTTGTTAATCTATCGCTCACAAGCACAGTTGTCGCCTACTAACCTACTTCCTACAGTTCACTGTCACTTCAGCGGGATGATAAGCCGACCCAAGCCTGTTTTTCATTCATACATTTAAACCACTATGAATTTTTTTATTTTATATATTTTATTAATTTCGTTTCACACTTCACCGTCTCCGTATGAAAGTCTCTGCCACATGAACATTTTAATTGTGCTATTTATCCTATCTGAGAATTACAAATAAATTATTAAAATGACAGTTGCGTGGTTATTCACCGGTATGCTCCGCAAGAATGGCATCCCGAATGGCGCCCATACAAATATGAGTTTTACTCCAACAAAGATAAACACCATAGTCCAGCATTCGTGAATACATCGAATAATATCCGAGGTTCTTATGCACGTTCCATTTTAAATTGGAATAAGCGAGATGAAAAGGAGAAAAACATCACGAAAACAAATTACAGGAAGCGAAAGAAACTAAAATGCGGGACGGCTCGCTCGGGCTTGAACTATAAAATATTTGCATCCAAACGAGGGCAGCAACAATAAGATGGAAATGCAAAATCCCGCTACGATGCAACGCATACTGTCCGCCCTCGCTATTGGCTAACCGTATATTTAACTTGAAACTGAGACTCGATTTAAAATTAGCTGTATCATGTTATGTAATTTAAATTATGCTTATTACACAGCACATACAATGATATATGGACGATGACAATTTGTACTACAACGTTCCTGTGTACGTCGAACTTAAGGTTTGTTGGATCTGTTCCATTTTGGCCGGCTTTGTTTACAGATGCGTTAAGATGGATTTTATTGCACACGCAAAAAATAAACTGAAGTAATGTTTTGACCTGCCAAAATAAATAGTCACTTGAAATGAAATTCAATTTATATACCCACAATCAGTTTTAAAAAGAAATAAAATTAACATAAAAGATTTATATAGTCGTATCCGTCAACATCTTACTATCCATTTTCAAACCCATTTACTGAACCAATTTATGCCGGCTCTTATACATCCTCTTCAATTGCGAGAGGTTCATTAGAAACGCTTCTTATACGTTATGCAAATAGGGCGTCATAAAAACAGGCAGTTGTATGTATACTGTAACGAGTTCTGGTAGTAGTAAAACGCAGAAGAGGTTCTAGATGCGTTTATTGCCGAGTATTGTCTCACTTCCTATGCCGAGTATAACCGACCAACAACACGACACTGGCCTGAACACTAAGGGCTGCAGTCTCCCACGCTGTTCCCTCTGGTAGTGTGTAGGCAGGCTGCTCGAAGGCTGCGCGTAGCGGTAGATCCTCGCAGGCCGTTGGTTCAGCTGGCAGACGCCGGCGGTACGAGTACGATGAGCAAGGCAGGTCAGACTCTTCGGCAGAGGTGACGCCGAAGGCGATGCAGGAAAGTGTAGCGGTCTAGGAGCGTAGCCGGAGTCTTAAGGTGAACCTGGAACCTGAAGGAAAGCAGCATTAGGAGAGCCACAACCAATAGAGTCAGGCAGGCGGCGTCAGCCGGCCTCAGCTAGCAGGTAGAGAGATGGGCAGTACGCTAACGCAGTAAATGTAGTGCTTACCCGTAGCTGGGACCAGGATACACGTAGATACGGCGTAGGGTCAGTAGGTACGCTTAGTTATAGTAGGTAGGTAGTAGTAGCGACGTTAGAGTAGCGGTGCCGGCCTCTCTGTCGGCCCCTTTATATACCGGGCCCTCCATCAGGGTGAGAGTCCGTTTATGACCATATTTGGTCAGGCTTTGCGAGCGCGGACGATGGCTTTCTCAGATTGGCCGAGCGTATGGGCGGTACTGTGACGCAACGCGGTAAGTACCGGACATACGTTACAATACATTCAGTGTATCGTTATATTCTAAGGATTTCACGGCAGTCGAGCATCTTGTGAAGTCGGATACTTTGGAAGACAGTAGAGTACTGAATATAGCCGAATTTAATACAGGAGAGGTCCCGGGAGGATGGTGCAGGGCTCTCGGGGCGCAGACTGATATTGTAAAACTTTTCTTCGACGCAATCTACATAAAAAATGAGCCGAGGGTTCGCGGTGACCCGCTGGTAAATGAGAGCCTTTTAAACTGTTAATTTTGTTTGCATACGAAATGAAATCTGACATGAAAGTTATTTGCACCTTGATCTTAACAGGGTATCATATTTTTATAGTAAACATTTATGAGTTTATTTTGCCTTCTTGTTTATATTATAACTAAACCGCCTTCTGTTTTATGTGTGCACCAGTTACTGACCGCGGTTTTACCCATTTTGTGTAAGCAAAGTGAGTTGCAAAATCCGCTAATTTACACAGCGCCAACTGTTACGTTTTTATATTTTTTTTTAAATAATATTCTACCACATACACACAACACCATCTAGTCCCAAACTAAGCAGAGCTTGTACTATGGCTACTAGATAATGGATACAAATACATATATACTTTTTTTTTGTAAATACATACATATTATACATAGAAACACCCAGACCAACACAAACAACCATGTTCATGCACACAAATGTTTGACTTGAGCGAGAATCGAACCCGCGACCTTCGACGTAGCAGTCGCTTACACTCCCGCTACGCCAACCGGCCGTCGCGGTGATAATTGTGAAGTAATTTTACCTTATGGTTTCTTTACGATAATTACAATAAACATAACTACGTTAAAAAAACCGATTTCAAAATCTAAAAAGTAAAAAATAATAAAGATTTAACATTAATTAAATACCTTATATTTAAACTTATGTTCTATTTACTAATAGGTTTGAAGTCGGTGCCAAGCCTTAAAACTCCGTCAAGTCTTTTCGTCCTCCCTACCGCAAAGCCTTAAGGCGCTGTTATACCTCAGAAGCCGTGAAACTCCTAATTTTTCGTCGCGCATCTAGCCATAACGGTACATAATACAAACTAGCAAAAATTAGAGCTTAAAGTCAAAAGTCTGAACAAAAGACTTTTGAAAGAATTTTTCATGTACGTAAAATAGAATCACGGTAAAAAAATCACAAAATCGAGGCAGAAAATAATCTTTCGTCTCACTGTTTGCAATATTTTGATCGTAAGCTGTCGTATTTTTTTTGATAATATTGTAGGAAATCTAATGAACTAAAGAATTATCCTATTTATTTTCATATTATACCTGTATATTTTGTAAAATTAAATAAAATCTGCCAAACGTCTATGATTTTGACGCTCGGTAGATCCCATCAATATCAAACGCTTTAGCAATTTAAACCTTATTAGCATAAGCGGTGTACTGAGTGTCAGTTGCTAGTTTACGCCCCGCCCAGACCTCATCATTCGGCTATGAGCCCTGTGAGAGACAGGTCATGTCGCTTGCGTCTCCGCTGCACGAAATTTTACGTAAACCTGTTTGTTATTATAATACGCCGATTTGAGTTCGTAATTTCATGTTTTATGTTATAGACTGAATACTTTGAATCAAATAGGCTTTTCATGTAACTATGGGCACATATAATTAGGACCTAACTTTATACTCTTGTTGCGTTAAATGTGTTATTGTTTCTGTGCTTATAAATATATAATTAGAAGAATAAAATATGGACAATTAGAGAAATGAAGTTCTACGAAGGATTTGTACAAGAAAGCGTCGTAATAAAATAGAAATTCATCCATGGCCAAGTGATTATGAAATATGTAACATTTTTACACAAATTATTTTCCTAAGAGTCTTTTATGACTAACTATGTTACTTATATATTATCGATTATGCATAATATAATTATATAAATTATTCTCACAGCACATAGCTGCCACAGTTTTCAATTTTTGAAAGAGTAATAACATAAAATCGAATCATTTTATGTAGGTACCTATATTTCAAATTCATTAGCTTGTCAGAGCGCCTGGAGCGCTAAGATGCCGCCAAGGCGAACAATAATGATGACAGCGCTAATATGGCGCTGCGCAATCCGCACACAAGCGGTAACGAATGTTGTATTATTGTGTTTTGAACATAAACCTTTTTAGGTACATCGGGTAAATCTTTGATTATTCATAAACTATTAGGTATGTCTCAGTGCATCTAATATCTTTTAAATTTCTAAAATCAATCATTTATAAGTAAGTAGGTGACTTCTCTGTTTGCTATAACACAAGATATAGTATTTTTTTAATAATAAAGTACGTAACTAATTATCATTATTGTAATTACAGTGAAGTTAAAGATAACAGTTCTGCAACGTCTAGCTCTTAAACAGATCGTGTTAGGAATGACTGAAGTCAAATGTGTGTATTTGGCTTCAGTCATTCCTAACACGATCTGTTCAAGAGCTAGCCAAGAAATGCCAAACAATTTTTTTAACAAATTTGACTCAAATTCCGTAGTGAAAAGCAAAAATTACAAGAGGGATAGCAGTGACTGGTTCGAATTGCGTAAGAATATGTTGGCAGATTGAAATTTTTGTATAGTGGTAAAAAGAAGAGATAACAGCAGTAAAGCCAACTTAGTAAAAAATATTTTGTACAAATAAAATTTTTGCAATGTAAAATCAGTTGCGCATGGAATCTAAAATGAACAACTGGCTTTGCAACAACTGGCGAAGCAAGAAAATGTAACAATCGAGCATTGTGGATTATTCGATTATTGGTGCCACGCCAGATGGATTAATAGGTCCAAACACGATTGTGGAAATTTAATGTTCTAAAGTTGCATATAAGAATGGCCTGGAGCATAGTATAAGAGCAAATAAAATACAAATATGGAAACATGATAAAAAAGTGAACTGACTAGTCTAAACAAATATTGTAATTGTTATTACCGAATTCAGGGGCAACGCCACGTTACACGCAAACAAAAGTGTTTATTTGCTGTGTGGAGTGGCGAAAGTATACCACTAAAAATAGAAATTATAGAAAGAGATGATGTTTTCTGGGAGAAGCTTGTGGCGTTTTATATGAATTGGCAGTTGCCTGAAATTGTTGATTCTCGTCAAGCTCAAGGGATGGCATTGCGAGATCACAGAGAGGAAAATGTTTCATCAGTGCTTGAAATTTCTACAATACCAAGCCGTAAAAGGAAAGTAAATGAAACTGTGCCTCGTGAGCAACAGCAAATAATAAGTCTTATCACCTCACACACTGCCTTTAACATTCGATGAGAATAAAGAAAACCTGCCGGGTTGTAGCAGACAGCTAACTTTTGATGAGCTGTAAACTCTGTATTTCGTTAATAAATTATAAATGAATATAAATAAATATCTTTTAATATTTATTTTCTTTGAAACAACACATATTTGAAGCGAAAGAATTTTTTTATATTTTTCCATACAAACATGTATGACGAGAGCTAACGAAAAGCAGTAACTCAAATTCTAAGTCTATAATTTTCTGAGCGACTTAGTAGTATCTCATGAATAAGGTATATCCACATATATTTTTGATGTTTCATCTATTTTGAAAAATAATAATGGGTTGGGTTTCGAAACAAGTCGCCTGAATTTGAGGGTATTGGTAGTGTAGGGGGCTTAAGGGAGTTCGTTTTAATCACCTAATAGTAATTTTGGCTGCCGGAGTTGCGTCTAAATATTTTTAAACAATTTCCAAAATTTCATAAATACTTCGGCAATTATGCAAAACGGAACGTAGTTTTAATACTTTAGTACAGTTTTACAAATCTCTATTTTATGTTTTATGTGAAAAACGTGAAACGAAACACAAAACTGCCATCTTGGAATGATCATATTGACAGCTAATGTCAAATTTGTGCGTCATTGCTTTCGAGTGCCTAGGGTTAGGTGCGACTGTAATAAGTAACTAAATAGGTTATGTTAGGTTCTCTTTTGACCCTTAATCCGAAAATAGGAGCCCTTTGCAGGGCTCCGTCAACCTTAGTTTATTAAACTAGTGTGATGAATGTGGAAGTTGGCAGTGTTATGACACCGAATGTTTGGGTGATTTTTTTTTCAGAGGAAACCAAGTATTTCCGGCAAGTGAAAATGGTGAGGGGGGTTTCAAGACCTCCCCTCCTCTCTCTCCAATCACTCACAACCCCTAAAAACGGCGACGTATTTCGAAACCTTTACCATAATAATTATAGCTATAATAACAATAAACATCCATAAATAAATAAAAGAAATCAACTTTTACTAAACTTCAATTATCTCGTAACTCGCTTTAGTTGAGATACGGCTTTTGCGCTTAGTAGAGCAGTATTGTGTTTTTTAGGGTACTGTAGCCAAAAATTGTAAAAGCGGAACCCTTATAGATTCGCAATGTCTGTCTGTCTGTCCGCCCGTATGTCACAGCCAATTTATTGCAAAACAGATTTAAAAACTGGCAGGAATGGAATTAGATGTAGGTATTCTATGAACTGCTTCACTATTTTTATACAAAAACAAAACAAACATAATAATGGCCTCTCCATACATGGAACTGACTTAATTATTTTGAACGTCTTACGGCACGTAGGTATTTACCTAACACTTTCGTCAACTATTACACTACATTATGACGTCTAATGTAAACCAGTTTTGCTTATGGCTGCACTGAGAACAAAATTTGCGCTATGCCTATATTGTACAAAGAGATTGATGTATGTAATATAAATTTTAATATCAGTATCTCAATTCAATATGCTAAAACGTTTTGCTTGCGATTTTGAAATATTGGAATACGGATGTCGCCAGAATACGGCCGCACACGACGAGAATGAAGGGGGGCGCCCCGCAGTAGACGGAGCTAAGCTCCCTTCACCTCCCCTGCTTCACCCCCTCATTTACCAAAACAGTCGCTTAGCACAGCGCCTTAAGACAAAGGTCTTCAATGAGTGCGTCCTACCCATTATGACTTACGGTGCCGAGATGTGGACACTGACGGTGCGACTAGTCCACCAATTTAAGGTTGCTCAGCGAGCTATGGAGAGGGCTATGCTCGGAGTTTCTGAAGGATCGAATTCGTAAGGAAGTGATCCGACAGAGAATCAAGGTAATCGACATAGCTCAAAGAATTAGCAAGCTGAAGTGGCAGTGGGCTGGTCACATTTGTCGCAGAACCGATAACCGTTGGAGTAGTCGTATTCTAAAGTGGAAACCGCGCTTTGGCAAACGTAGTGTAGGACGCCCTCCGGCTAGTTGGAATGACGATATACGCAAAGTGGCTGGCAGCGGCTGGACACAAAGAGCCGAAAATCGGGCTCAGTGCCGTGCCATTGAAGAGGCCTATATCCAGCAGTTGACTACGGCAGGCTGATGATGATGATCATGAATTTGCTCGTATTCATTTAAATGATTAAAATATCATTATTTGTTTAAGGCTTGGCACCGACTTCAAGCCTATTAGTAAATAGCACATAAGTTTAAATATAAGGTATTTAATTAATATTAAATCTTTATTATTTTTTACTTTTTAGATTTTGAAGTCGGTTTTTTTAACGTAGTTATGTTTATTTAATACTTTTTTTGTGTAAACTCAAACTCAAATATAATTATTTCCATAAAAATGCAAAAACAAATTTTGGACACGTCAGAATTTCATAGATAAATATTAACCCTTAGCGACACACGCGATTTCAAGCAACACATTTATACACGTGGGGAAGCTAGGTCCCCAATAAATTCGTTATTTATTTATTAGAGAATTGATCATTTTCATGCAGATTTATTTTTATAAAATTAATGAGAAGCATATACACGCTGATTTTTTATTGGTTTTGGAGCGAAAGCCATCTTATTACTTATCGTTAACAGAACCTAACCAGCTAATAAAAATTGAAATCTAAGCTATAAAAATCGTAACAAAAATAATAAGTTATTGGTTCGACAGTTCGTAGTTACCACTCTTATGAAAGAAATCGCGCGCGCCGATGTATGTTCGATCGTGCCACACACGTACACAGATAGATATTAAACATACGACACATACAGATAAACATTGCCCTGTAGGTAAAGACCCCGCCTCCGGCGTGCGCGCATCGCAACGCGGGGCGTCAGGGGTGGTGCGGGGATTGTGTGTAATTGGTTGCTCGTCACTTCGACAGTCTTAGTCTTGCGAAATCATGACCTCGCGGCGCTCGAGAACACAATTCGAAATAATCGTGCGTTACTACGTTGTGACGTGGGAGTCGTCGCGGTACCCCCCACTACTTCTGACTGGCCGCCTCGCTTACCTGCGGCACATAAATACCGCGGCGCGACAGCGAATCTCCCCTTTTGGATCCTGGACGCTGCCTCAGTTAAGTGCTGCCTTCTCTTCTGGAGGACCGAAGCCTCGTCAGCCTGCCTGCCTACCCTGCCCTGAGTCTTAACTCTTGCCACTAGCTACCGGGTTTATATTGTGTAACGCTTGACAAATAAATATATTTCGTAACTAACGATACTGTATCTAATTTATCTCTCCGCACACGAATAAACGTTAGAACGTATTTCCAACAGTTACTGACTTTTATAACTTTTTTGTTTTAGCTGCTAGGTGAATTTTGATTTTGAATATGAATAGAGGAATTTATTTCGGACATGAGTTTCTTTTTTCCTAAACCAATAAAAAATCAGCGTGTATACTAATTTTTTTTATAGACTCACACCTGTATCTCCGAAGGGGTAGGCAGAGGTGTGATATAACACCCACATTTCGCCATGAATTCTTAGTTCCCACGTAATAGGGGGCGAGCCTATTGCCGTACCGGGTACATTACCAGACACCGAGCTGCTACTGAGAATTTCCTAACGGAAAAACCCAATAACACTTTGCCCGACCCGGGAATCGAACCCGAGACCTCCCAATCCCACGCGCACATTTATGCCGCGAGACCAACGATATACTAAGCGAGTATTTTTTTTAAATTTAATAAAAAAAATACAATTTGCTTACGTTTTAAGTTAAGAAGTACATAACTTTTTTGGTCAACTTTTTTAAAAGTTAGGTTTATGGGTTAAAATGAAAGTTAGAAAGTAAATATAAAAATCAAACAAGTGTGGAGGATTGTTACACAGCATAAAAATAGGCGTAGGCTCCAGGGTGATGTTTAGAAGGAATAAGGCGGTCTCAGACGGACTAGTCAACGGAGCAATGGGAGTTATTAAAAAAATAAAGTGGCCAGCCCTTCGCCGTGATCAACTAGAAGCAGGAGAACTGCCCGAAGCAGTGTTCATTAAATTTGATGATCAAATTGTGGGCACTAGGGTAAAAGATGCAGAGGGTCTAGTATCAATCACACCAGTATCTGCAACTTTTCAAGCGAATAAAGGTTACGGTGATGTTGAGAGGTTAATGCTCCCGCTTATTTTAAGTTGGGCTGTCACTGTTCACAAGCTCCAAGGTACAACATTGGAGAAGGCAGTGATAGATCTTGGGGAAAAAAAATCGCGAAAGGTCAGATATATGTAGCTTTAAGTCGAGTGAAGAATTTAGATGGTATCGCATTAAGTGATTTAGAGTCATCTAAGTTATTAATCAGACCACATGACAGCAAAGCACTACAGGAAATGCAACGACTGAGACAGTTAAATCAAAATTATTTTTTATAATTAACTAATAAAATTAAAAAAGACATGATGGAATTATGTTTTTTTTTATACGTGATTTTTTTTCATGAAAGCAGAATTAACGCAGTTGAGATGCGATCACTGTGTAGTATGTGTGGGGAGAGACTGATTGACAGGATTCCGATTTAGGAACCGGCGAGCATGTATGAGAAGAGTAATGAATGTAGAGGAAGCGCGTGAGGTTAGTAAGGATAGAAGTAAGTGGCGTTTCGTTGTCTCTGCCTACCCCGACGGGAAAGAGGCGTGAGTATATGTATGTATGTTTTTTTTCGTTCCCTCTCCAATCTTTCTCCTGTAATTTTCCTATAATTCATCTTGTAAATTGGTTATGGGTAGTTCTTCAGAGACAACACTTTCGTTGTCTATGGGAATATTTCTGTAACCAACTAACAAAACGATCTGTAATTTATTGTACAGTTTAGCTTCATCCGTATATTGGCCAAATTATATATTTGACATTTCGACGACCGGTTGGCGCAGCGGGAGTGTAAGCGACTGCCACGCCGAAGGTCGCGGGTTCGATTCCCGCTCAAGTCAAACATTTGTGTGCGTGAACATGGATGTTTGTCTTGGTCCGGGTGTTTCTATGTATAATATGTATGTATTTACAAAAAAAAAAGGATATATGTATGTTTATTCATTGTCTAGTACCCATAGTACAAGCTCTGCTTAGTTTGGGACTAGATGGTGTTGTGTGAATGTGGTAGAATGAAATAATTGCAGTCTAACTAAGTACAAAAAAGTATTTGAACTTGGTTCTTCTGATTTATACGTCGTGTCCGTCTGCCATTGTCCGAAATGAAATAGTCGATATCGCATTTTCCCTTTCATAAATCAATATAAATTTTATTATTATATTAACGAGAGGAAATGAATAGCCCTCTGAGAAAAATAATATGTATTAGTTATAAATACCTTAATGTGTTTATAAATAAGTAAATATGAAGTGATTAATATAGCGTAAAAGACGTTTGACCGTACTTAGTTGGGTAATGATTATGAGAGTCTGGTTTCCCGTGGTGGGCGGGAAGCTAGTCGTGCTACGGACGAGCTTGGTGTACCTGGGGCTGGATGGCTAAGATCCTGGTGTTACGAAGGTAAATATTTCATTCGTCTTCGACATTCTGATTACAATGCCTATTTTATAATTTTTTTTTTATTATGTTGCAACTTCAGTCTGCGTTTCGAGAGACGCTTTTAAGTTATAGATTGGTGTAGAAAAGTGTCAATAGTAAAGTCTGTATGTATGATGTGTTATACATGATTATAGGCAAAATCTTGATTCATCTGTGCCTAATTCGCATGGTCATAACACCATATGTATGTAGCAATTAAATATGATATTTTTTGTACCTATAAGAAGTGATTGTATTACAATTTAAGCAAAAGGTTTATTTTTTGTTATCTTACAATATTCTCGTTTGGCCATACAATAAAATAATTATTATATACTGTTTTAGAGTTTCAGAAGTGTTTCTTCCGTGATATGATCACTGATAATTGTTTTTATAAAAAAATATTATTGTAGTTGTTAAAATATAATAGTTATCTTAATAAAGTTTTTCATTTCTGTTTCTAATTCATCCGTAACAAATTCTGATCCATCTGGGCACAAAATATTTGAATGTCGATATCTTGAAAACTAATTTATAATAAAAACGAGTCCCTCATTCAAATATTTAATATGTTCTTTGGTATTCCTATTTCCATAATTATGAGAATGTATTACAGAGCTGAAAGTGCAACTTAATTTTGGCCAGATGAATCAGTAATAGAATTAAATTTTGAAGAACTATCCTGATGGAGTAAGTTTTATTTCATTCAATCCTTAGTTTTGTTCTATATTCACTTGTTTTGAAGCATACCGTAAAAAAAATTGGCATTACCCCATGTCCTTGAAACATTTTCCAAATTTCATAAAAAATCCACATAACTGTTATGACTGGGATTTGAACACACGCCTTCAGAACGTAAAGCGGATGTATTATCCATACGGCGTTAGTGGCGAATTTAGCGAACACTTGACAGAGTGTTTACGTCATCTAACTTAAAACTGACATTTCCAAATAATGAAATAGTCTTCAAACCTTTTTGTTAATTATTATGTTTGACGACCAGCCAGTTTGTCGTGTAGACGTCAGTAGTCCTTGACGACCGTAGTGATGACAATTTGACATAACACCGGCCGTCACAATATTATACATAGGAATTTCAGCCTTCGGGATAGGTGAAAGTAAATAAAAAAATTCTCATAAAATCAAAACTACTGAGCCTACATGAATCATGTGTATCCCAAATTCTTATGGGACCAATTCGACACTATTCCGCATCAAACAAAAAAAGAATTACGTAAATAGGTACAGAAACCTCGGCGAAATCGGTGTACATACATCGAAAAAAAAATATACCGGCCGAATTGAGAACCTCCTCCTTTTTTTTTGTTTGAAGTCGCTTAAAAACTACTTAAAACTTGTATGTAGAATTTATATTATAGTATTTGTTATTTCTAAAAGGAAACATGCAAATAAGATCCGCGAATTAGTAATTTCATAGACCATTAAATACACTAGAACCAGTTTTTTGAACGTTCAGTTTTATTCAGGTTTGTCGCCGTCATTAACATGGAAATCTCGGCACATTGTTTACGACCAGACCAATTAAGTTCGTTCACCGCAAGCAAAACCTTGAACTGAAAATGCCTTTATCTGTAACTGACTTTAATTTTTAAGATATCTACATCTACACTATTCAATATAGGTATTATATGCAACTTAAAACATTTTGAAAAAATATAAAAGTTGAAATATTATAGGAGTTCTCTGAAAACGTTAAAGTAAGCAATTCCAGGAATACGGTTGCCATTCGCAAAATAAATAATAAAATAATGAGTAGTAGGTTTGCATTAAATATGTAGTAGTAAAAATGTATTTCGAAATACGTAATAGAGCTTAATTTAAAATTTGTTTTTATTTTGTAAATTTGCGCCAGCAACATTTTATTAAAAAATATACAGGAAATACATCATATGCATCTTTTTAAGATGTGCTGTATATTATGTCCCTAATGTATCAAATTTTGTAATTAATAGCAAGTTCTTATCCTAAATAAGGATGTTTGATTTAGTGTTCTTTGCTATTTGATTTGGTTAACATTGGTATATTTAAAATATTAATAGTAAATATGAAATTATTTCATTTGTAGCTTTCATACCATTTGAAGCTGCTTTCCAACTATATGTATGTTAGTTGCTTTTATAGGTGCAATCATTATTAAAACGTGCAAAAATACAGGTTAAAACATAAAAGTATTAGCTGTATGTAGTTTTATATCAAAAATATCTTATTCAAAGTATAGCAAAAATCTACATTTATACTTTTATCATTACAGGTAGATTTACGACACTGCGACTAAACCATTTCTGTACGTGTGACGTCACAATTTACGCAGATTGTATGCCTCGCTATCGATAATCTCCGTACCCTGTTATAGTTCTTGGAATTTACGAGCACGCGTCGTGTCGTGCCAGCTTTATGTGACTGGTTCTAGGATCTGAGTTCAGCCGAAATTGAAATGGCGTTTCGCGTTTAGAAAATACAACAGAATATTGGGTTTGTTTGGCCAAATACGGAACAGTAACTTTAAAAACCTTTATAATATAGTTATGCTCTGTTCTTGGATAAGCAAACTATCTAATACTGATGTGAAAGACCCTAAATTACATTGTATACTTCATAGTGCAAAGTTGTGTAATTTGGATGCTGACTAATTTATTTATATTAACTTAAAAAGTCTAAAATATGAAATAAATCTAAAATACACGTTCATCATCAGCCCTATATACGCTATGAGAAGGGTAAGGCCATAGACCACCACGCTGGCCAAGTGTTGGCAGACTTCACATGTCTTTCGAGAGCATTATGGAGAACTCTCAGACGTGCAGGTTTCCTCACAATGTTTTCCTTCACCGATAAGCATGCGATAATAAAAAAAATTATACGCACTTAACATCGAAAAGTCGTGCGTGCCGTGGATTCGAACCCCAGACCATCTGCATAGCAGTCTGTCGGTCTCTCCACTCGGCTATCGCTGCTTTTTAAATACACGTATTCAGGTATAAATACTCGCGCACAATATGCAGAAGCAGAATCAAAATACACTGTACTGCATGTTTAGTTTTCTAAAATTATGTTTTGATAGGCGAGCAGATAGATTGTTGAAGACAATTGCTTGCGATTTTTCCTAGAAAAAAAAAAGTTGATGGATGAGCAGGATGTAAGACAAGGAAACCGAAAAAGACGCATCAGTATAGATACTGCGCTTCCTCTACATTCATACATGATCGCCGGTTCTAGGTGTTGTTTCCAGTATTCAGTGATTAAATTATTTGTACATGTCGTTCTAGACAGAAACTTAATTAAAAGCTACATTATAGTACTATTTCAAAACAAACTTTTCCCGCACCAGTAAAATCGAATTCTACATCGCGGTAAATTACAAATATCAACAGACTCGTCAAAATAATTCGCGAAAGGCAAGATGATACTGTGTGAGATTCAAAACCACATAAATTGCCGCAGTGGAAAATGAAAAGGATAACCCGCTAACGGCCAAGACATGAAGTTTGTTTTATTTTTGTCTAATAAACTGTTCATCCTTGAGTGTATATATAATATGTCAACTTTCAAGTTATGAGTATATTTGCCAGATTTGAATAAATCTGAAGATAAGCTCATTGGCGTGCGTTAGGAGAGGCCTATGATATGATGATGATAAATTAAACTCATATGATAGCAAAACCTAAAAGAAAGCCACCTAAAAGTCGAACTGTTCATATTCAAACTATGTTTAACATTTTATTTCCAGAACGCCTTTATAGAAACGTCTGCAGTAATCACAGCGTAAACATAAACATGCGTCCACATCAACGCAAACTTCTTACTTAAACTTAACAAAGCTTGAACTACATATTTAGGTCGAGTACCCAGGAGGGAAGTTACGCCTTGCTAACTAAAACTGCAAGGCGAACATAACGAATATTAGCCATGTGTGCTCGCAAAAACGATTATTGCATAATGTTTTGCTGCTCGTTTAATTTTGTTTTCATTGTGATAGTACCTACTTTAGCTACTTATGCTTGAACAGCTTCAACAATTTAAGCCACGCATTTTTGAACGAGTACGTACGTGCATGAATTCAAAAATCCTATACAATACTACACAAAATAAATTTGTTAGTGACGTTAAACGGCAGAATGTGAGCGCGTTTTCACATTTTATCTTGCTTAACGATACGTGTCATGCGACTGTGTGACTGTAATATTTGTATAAAAAGTATGCACGAGGAATACTAGAACGCTGCGTTTTTTGGAGCCAAACCGCCGTTGTCTGGTTTCTAAGACGATTGAGTGTAGTTATCCATTGTCTAGTACATGTAGTACAAGCTTTACTTAGTTTGGGACTAAATGGTATTGTGTTTATGTAGTAAAATATGATTATTGACAATAACAAGTCGACAAGATGTTGTATTGTGGACTGTGGATTCATTATAGCATTAATTGATTGATTCTTAGTTCGCTAGAAAGGATTTGGACAATTACTATGATATAAGTTGTGAATCTTGCAGTTAAACAGCATTCCTAACTCTTATAGAGTGGTTGACGCTGTGTGGTTGACGGCATAGAATACAAGTGTCACCACCCCCTATCTTCCCGTGGGTGTCGTAAGAGGCGACTAAGGGATAACACGATGCAAATACCATCTTTGCGTAGAGACGGAAAACTCGACATCAAACCCTATAAGACTGCCTCGTTGGTCTCGCGGTATAAATGTGCGCGTGGGATTGGGAGGTCCCGGGTTCGATTCCTGTGTCGGGCAGTGTTATTGGGTTTTTCTGACACGAAATTCTCAGTAGCAGCACGGAGTCTGGAAATGTGCCCGGTACGGCAATAGGCTCGCCCCTTATTACGTGGGACTAAAGTATATCTGGCGAAAAGTGGGTGTAGAAATACACCTCTGCCTACCTCTTCGGGGTTATAGGCGTGAGACTATGTATGTATGTATGTATAGAGTGGTTGCCCCTAACCAATTTAGAGACCAGAAGATCAATTTTCATAAACAGTCGAGAAAACTTCCAATGGTCTACTGTTTGGTAGACGTACGAACGAATGTCACGAAGATTAAAGAAAACAAAACATTATTCACTGACCTATATCATGATATTCATGTACTTTATAGTCGTAAATTGCAGCCTCCAAATATAATCATTGGTCAACGGTTATCCATCCTAAAAAAATACTGTGGTGATTTCCCTTATCTTATTGATCGTCCTGCACATCTAGACTACAGGCCCATGTCCAAAATGGATGGATCATATGAACCACCAGGTGACGTATATAGGACGATATAAGAGCATAAAATAATAAGATTCAGCACTTCGCCGTCACTTGTAAGCTGTCCAACTGAGTGCTGGTGAGAATTCAAAAGTGCAGGTAGAGTGAGTACGCATTTCGGTCATATATTTTTGTACGGCATTTTTACCATCGATAGATCCATAAAAAATAATAAGAAAGCGTGCAGTGCCGTAAAAAAATAGTGCACCACAAAGTTGGTTATTTTTTGGAAATTGTCAGAAAATAAAATAAAAATTCCGAGTTCGTGGTGCACCAGGAAAGAAAATAAAATTCGTAGCATCAGACCTCTCTAAGCCTAAAGGTTTTCTAAGCCTGTGCCTTCGCACTTGCTCTTAATTTACACAGCAAGCCAACGTCGTAGGAAATACACCTTAAAATGAATATTTCGCCTCTTTCCATCTCAGTCTATTGTAAGAAACAAGAAAAAGCGTAGGTAATAGCATAAAATAAAACTTACCTGGCATTTTTTATGTTTTATCAATCTTTATATTTAGTATGATGATGTAAAACATTTAAAGAGCGTTATGATATTATGAAGGGAATACCAAACAGTTACACAAATATTGTTTTCAGCGAATAATTCGACATGAAAGCAGACAAGTTCCATAAAGTGCTATAATATTTATTATTGCCAACCCTCAATTAAAATAACGAGAAATAAGGAAGTAGATTTTATTCAATTTACGACTCATTCGAGACGACGACACGACACACTAAAAGCCAAAACTCAGAAACCGCAAGCGTAATACAATTAGTTAGCACAAGAAGGGCTGACTAGTAACATTAGAAGTGACCAGTTTAAGGGGAAAACGACAAGGGTACATTCAAACAGAACAAAACTATTTCATTGGGATAACGGGACTAAAATATCCGGTTTTGTGGGTGCAAGCCGTACCTTACTTTGCTATTTGTGTGTTAACTTGATAGGTTGTTGTTTCTGGACTGGGTGTTCTTACGTTTTTGGGTTAAACAGCTTCGGGATAAAATGGACCGTTCTCTCTGTTTTCGTTTCGCTGGAATGTTTTTAAAGTAAATGTGTTGGGAGTATATTTGATGATGTGTAAAACCCACCTGTATCTTAAAACACTAGTGTATCTAGTGTTGTACCGCCTTTTAATTTATATTTGTAAGCTTTATTGGCTTGCTGTGTTGTTCTTTTAAACAAAATTTAAGCGAGCTAAGGTCTTAACAGTTAATTCTAATCGTAATATGTCAGAGTTGCCAATCGGGAATAATTATTCATAGTTACGTTTGCGCTATCGATGGCAAGTAAAATGATGGGGAATCTATCTTCTTCTCAACCCTCCATTTGCAAGAGCAAATAGAGAAGACATAAGGAAAATATAGAAGACTATAAGAGAGGGTCATAAAGGGGACTTGCGCATCCAGCGCTTTCAATAATCGAAGGAGATGCAACAGTAAAGAGGAAGACAAGAACAAGAATACTACTAATTTACGCCCATCTTGTGTGAATACTTCTTCGCTCGAGCCAGCCTATGATTGCTATAACGGGCTCGGTTCTACAACTAAAATAAAAAAGTGTATGAGTCTTTATTGTTTCAATCCAAAATCAAAATTCGACAAGTCCTTTTATAACGTACAAGAATAAAAAAGTTAATTTTGTTGAACGCATGTAACGTGGTCAAATAGTGTAGGTATGAGAGTGTAGGTTGATGGGCTGGGAATTTGTTGTTTTTTTTTAATAAATTTATTACACTATTATACAAGCATTTACTGTTTAGTAAAACAATAATTAATTTGCTTGACAATATATACATAGGCATAAGCCTGTGGTCTGGTACCTAGAAGTTGGCAAATAATACTCGTAATTGGTTTACAAACAAATACGATTATATTCACACTTCATTGTACCACTAATTGCACTATTAAAGTTTATACTTAATTAAAATGGTAGTATTATCCTGCAACATAGCGTAACAATGAAAAGTTTTACTTCCAGAGAAGCTTAGTGTCTTTATCCCCGTGCATGGACAAAATTGTTATTGATGGTAACTACTATTGCAGAATCAAATTTATATTTTTAATCACGATATACACGCTAGCGCTAATTCGCTAGCGTGAATTTCATGTATACCACAATTTATTTCATTTGCATACTAAATTCTTATTTAGTAAATGTTACATCCAACAAAATGTATCTTATAAATTATATATTTCAACATAAAGCTGTCTAAAATGAAGCAGTACTATATCATTTATTTTCGGCATGCTTTTTGGTTGTCTTTGAATTAAGAAGAATAGTAATGTATAAATCGCTCGAAGTATTTTTTTATGTAACTACGATTTCGAGATCTTGCATTCTTATGTAACTTATCTAATCTGCAGACAAGAAAAATAAAAATTAAGTTCGCTTGAACACACAATTCCAATTATATTCCAGTTATCTCTAGTTTTTCTAACATAATAAATATTTCCGTTTTGGACTTAGTTTGTTCCGATCGTGTCATTTCATCGTTATTATGCTCAGCCAGATATATGGGTTCAGCTAAATTGTAGTTCGATAAAATATCAATAATTAATAAAAATAACAATGTTACTAGAAAGACATTCGTAAAGTAGAAAAATAAAAATAACATTATCTACTATCATATTATACAAAAAAAAATTCGATACTGACTGACTGACAGAGAACGCACAGCCAAAACTACTGGACGCGAGAAGCTGAAATTAGAAATGCACATAAGTAGGTACCTTGGGGAGTGTAGGTGAACACTCAGAGAAGATTTTTGGAACTTTCCACCCTAAAGGGGCAAAGAAGGCCTCCACGGGTGGAGCCGTAGGTAAAGTCTAATTTAAAATCAATCTTTATATAAACATAATAATTAAATTCATAGATTCCTTGATGATACGATACCCTATTCATCAACACATGTTTCTCACATTCTAAACTAATTATTTGAGCAGAACGACATATCTAGCTTTTCCATCTAATGCCTTTGTCATCCAGCAATCGTGAACGTTTCTCTTTAACAGTATTGATTAGGTTAAGTGAAGCGCAAAGCCTACTGTCGTCCTCAGATGTATAACTTTAATGAGGTCGCAAGATTCATATAATTGTTTGTCGCATTTGAGCGAGAAGCTTTAGCTTTAATTTAGTTGCCTTTTCTACTATCTTGTTTAGTTTAGTTTTTAAAATAAAACTGCTGTTCCTTTTTTTAAAGACTACTCTCGCACTACGAATAAAGTGACGGAGACCTTCACAAACATTCAATGTTCATGAAGTCGATTAAAACACTAGGACATCAGACTCGAAACAACAATTGGGGGATCGAACAAAGTATTGCCTCGTGTGGAGTTCGAACCCACAAACCGTGGCGAAATTCTAAACGGCCAGCGGGGCGATATGGCTTAAACCACTACGCCATACGCGCTGTTTGCTGCTTGTAGGTATTGTTTGTTGCAACGCTCATTTATAAACGGTACCTAATTTAAAAGCTTATTTGTAACTAGATTTCAGTACTTTTCAATAACTTCAAAATAGCTATATGAAAAAGACATCTATTTTGTCATTTCTTTTTCTTTTAATTCATATGACTTGAAATAAGAAAATCGTTTCAGACATTTTGTAAAGACGTAACAAAACGAAGTCATTCTTAACAGTAAAATGTTTTGTATAGCATAATTATTATGTCAAGAAACATTTATGTAGGTCATGTTATCGCAGTAGTAAATATGTTCGAACTGAGAGCTTCACCACAAACTCAATTGGTTAAGTTACGAACTCTCGAACCAATCGCCAGTCAATACCAGCACCAACTATTCCTTCGGAGTTTTATTAAAAACTCAACATTTATTCGAGCTGACCTGAATTTTCATTTAAATGTATCTTCATTTACTTATAGTATGCTAATATTTCTACTATACCAATTAGTTGTAAAAAGTTACTAGTCCACTGTCTAAGAGTTAATGTTAAATTGTAAGAGCGACTGAGAAACTAATTATACATAAAATCCAACACTATTTATATAGAATCTCATTTAGAATAACCTCTTTATATATTTGAAAATGTGCGGGTATTTCATATTAATTAGAGGAGTGAATGCTGGTTAGAAGCAAGACTATGCAGACAGTCTACGATATTGATCATAATGTGGATTTAAGTTTAGATTTAGATATCTTAGTAAGATATGTCTAACTGAAAATGTTAATCAGGCTAAATAATTGAAATTGAAGTTAAGATATTTACGTTTTTTATAGCGGTTTGTTTTTGGTTTTACAGCTTATTTTAAGCAGAGGGATTTGGATTACACTTTTCGCAATTAGGTAGGGCTATTGCTGTTTTGGTTATTTCACAAGAATAATAATCACGATAATCACCGTAAAACCAAAAATATACCGAGATAAATTCAGCGAATCTGCCTTTGTCTCTGAATGAAAGTACTATAATATTTTTCGAGCAGGCTCGCAGAATACTAAGCTAACGGTAATTTGCGTGGCTCTATCGCTGCAGGACGTTGACAGAGACCACGATTGTTTTAGAGGATAAACCCAGAGCGCCGAAAGAGTCACAAAAACCTCCTATACCTAACCCAGAAGAGTCTGAGAATTTCAATGTCTGTAAAAAATTCCATGACACAACAATTATGTCTCTACAGAAGTTATTATTGAGTAATGAAGCTTCGATTCTTACTTCTACCTACAATAACTAAAATTCAAATAATACCATTGCAAACACATTGATTGAATCAGCGATATGAAAACGGATACAAATTAAGAAAATACACATGGCAGGTAACATCATTATTTTTCCAAGTAATTATGTTATACCAATGGTCCTTATCGCCATTCAGTATGAAACCATAACATCTATACTGTCAAGTGGCTAACGTTTCGATTGCTCCGTTAGCCAAAATTAGATTCCACCGCTGAAGGTGTTTCTTCCCAAAACAAAGGGCTGTAACAGGAACGATACGATTAAATAAACATTGATTTTGCTTTCATTGTTCGAAATGTTACAATATTAAAAGCTAGACGACGCGCGACGTTTAGCTTATGGTTATGCACGATTACTTTGTCGAGTGTAATTACTGGTATATTCGTGCTAAGAGCTAATTAGAGTTACGTAATTAATTAGTTTGCTTGGAGCAAATATACCTTATTTGGAATTTATTTTATTATAGGAGGATAGTAGTTTAATTGGATACAGAAACATTTGTACGTTCTAATTGTTGTAAAATATATTTATTAGAATAGTGCCTAGGAATATAAATATATAGGTAGGTTATATACATATACTAAATCAATCTCGGTACTACATGTTATGATGGTAAGATTGAGACTATAGATAGGATTACTTATGGAAATAGCTGTGTGATCTCAGCAGTACAGAATAAATTGTCAACATCTGTCTATTATCAGACTCTTAGCACGAATATTGAACAGGCAGATTGATAGGGAGACGTCTATATTCGGGCCTGGCAGACATGAAACAAAATGCGATTTGTATGAGTAGTGCTACTTTACTTATGCGCTAGAGCGGTCGTCAGCTATGTAAATATTATAATCAATAGACAAGCGTGTGCAGCTGAACGTTCAGCGCCGTAGGTGACGTACACGTGTCGCGACACTAACACAAAGGCTATCTTTTTAGCGATAGCTGACACCCCCGCGGGCAGAGCCGCCTTTGGTCTGTCAATTCAGTTATTCAATCGCTGAGGAGTCAGCATAGAACTTTCAGCAGATGCGTCGCTACACTTATTCTGGTGCAGCCTGTATTACTGCAACTTTCAATAAAAATCCAGTGAGTAGTACTGGCGTGACAGAAAGACAAACAGACCATTTAAAATACATGTATGTATGTAAGTTTATTTGGCTAACACATAAGAAATAATTTATGAAATTGTGCAACGATCAAAACGATGTTTACTTTTAATTGTTAGAAATAGTATCTACGACACGACACATATCGTATAAATATTTTGTATGCTTGTAAATATCCTTGCATACAACTTCATTTAGAACTTTGTATATACATAGCGTAGGTATATCGCCTCGTAGGTGATGTCATAAGTTTTCGCAACCGACGTGCCTGCATGAAGAAAACTTTATTCGTAGAGAAACAAGGGGTCCTTAATGGACTCGTCATGACAGGCTTATTATGATAAAAGCATCGAGTATAGTATACAACTGCTTGATGTAACTTTCGCTTAGTTCATGGTTTTATATTATTATTTGTTAGAAAAGAGAAGTATGATTTCGTTTGCGAATCAGCCGATCTTGGAAACAAAGAAAAGATTGTGTGCCGGTTAGTTGTTACTGATATTGTGTTGAGCTAGAAACACATGCATACAATAATTATAAATACATGTCATATGTGATGGTTGTACAATTGTCATTTAAATATAGGTATAACAAGTAAAACATAAAAGGTACCAAAGAATTATGATCACGAGAGGCATAATTGAAAAACGATTGTTACGTATCATATAAGGTGGTGTACGAAAGAAGCAATCTATTTAAATAACAGAGGCATATGTAGAATCCAATAGGCTACCGTAAAAGTAATTTACAAAGTTTAAATGCAAAAAAAAACAAAATGAGGATACTAATTGCATAGCGTCACGTTTGTCACCAAACATTAAAAAATAAAAACATACCAATGATTTGATGAGCAAAGTGCACCCCTGATTAGCACAGAAGTTTAAATTCGCTAAAGATCTTCTGGTTACAAATTCTAATAATAAGAAACGAGAATAACCTTAATAGGTGCAAATATGTTCAAAATTAGTTAAGTATATTTAAATTTTCCATTTCACTTATTAAGTTTGATAGAAAAAGTGCTAATTTCATTCTGCGAAATCATAATTACTATTTCTGCGGGCTTTCAGGGCAAATTATTTCTGTATACATTACGCATTTTTATTAACTGAATAACTTCTTTTAAAATAATTGGTTTCTTTCATTAATATAAATGTATTTGCTAGTATCTTATATTGTAACTTGATGTACTATAATTCTAATAATTATATTACGAGAGTAAAATATGTTTATTAACTTTATAGTTACTCGTATTTTATTAAATCAGTTCGAGTTTTACTACAATATGAAAAAAAAACACTTTTGAGGAATAGAGTGAACGAAGTATTTTCGTAATATAAATAATTTTCTTAAAGGTAATTTTTTAAAATAAATACGTTTCGTACAATTTAAATAAGAATCAACAAGTTTTTTCTCTTTATTTGGAGAACAAACTTCAAACTTATGAAAATAAAAATTACTTTTAGATACAAATTTCTTGTTCATTTCATTGAATTTGAGTAAAGTTTCTGAGATGGACGCGTCAGAAGCACATTAAGTCATAGGAGGTATATTTATATCTTGCTGGGATCGCCGGCGGCGGATAGATACGGGAGGCTCAAGATCGAACCATGTGAACAGCCTTGGGAGAGGCCTATGTTCAGCAGTGGACGTCTTTCGGCTGATATAATGATGATAAATATCGGCACTGATAATGGTGTTCCATTCTTACCAAATAGTATGTTTTAACCAAAAAAACAATTTTCTAAGCATTATGACAATGACATTAAAGTGAAGTACTTACCTAATACTCAACGTTTTCTTATTCGAAACTCTTTATATATAAATTACATGGAGCTAAGCTTAGGTATTACTATTGACTTGAAGTACAACCTTTATTCTTAACATTGTGAAAGAAGATCGGTTTTCAACTCACTGTAAATAGTTGTTGAATAAAGTATGAGCAAGCCCATCTTGTTGGAGAAAATTTACAATTGACTGGACAGGGCTGGTGAAGATTTCGTTAGAAGGTAAATGAGCTATATTTTTTTTTGTAAATGATGCTGATCGCTGCTCATCTTTGAGGTGAAGGTGAGTATACATGCTGGTAGAACGCTATTGTGTTAACTGATTTTGTTTGAGCACGCAGCAATACTGCAACACATGTATAAAGCTTATTCTGCGTGATGAATATTTCATACAAGGTTAAGATGTCAACTTATAAATTAATATAGGATTTATATTTCAAAGGTGTTGACCGAATATTTTAACAAAGATGTACTCCAAACAAAAATATATTAAATGGCCAAGATTTATTTATTTTTTGTGCGTCGTTTATTCTGTTAATTTTCGTGAGTCAAAAAATTAAAGCCACCTATAAGAATCTTATGATATTCATTTGAAATAAAAAAACTCCTGGTAATATATTTTTATATTTATGAATATATATATATAATATATAATAAATTTCTCCCTATTCTCTAACACCTTTCCCGCACTGTGGAAAAAGGCACACATATTACCTTTAGCCAAAATTCCAAATCCTACTTCCTTATCCCATTTCCGTCCAATTTCAATACTCCCAGTCCTGTCCAAAATTCTAGAGACTAATGTTCAAAAACAACTGGCTAATTATTTGTACTCTAATAGCCTATTAAGTCCATATCAGTCCGGTTTCCGGCCAGGCCATAGTACAGTAACAGCACTTGTTAAAATTACGGATGACATAAGACTGGCCATGGAAAATAAACAACTGACAGTACTGGTACTCTTGGATTTTAGCAGTGCCTTTAATTCCGTTGATTCTGACGTACTCCTTGGTATCCTATCCCCACTTAATGTCTCAGCTTCTGCAATTGGTTGGTTTAAATCTTATCTTCAGGGACGCTCACAGTCTGTGCGCTCCGAAGAGTTATACTCTGAGTGGTGTGATCTGGCTGCGGGTGTTCCTCAAGGCGGCGTGTTATCTCCTTTACTCTTCTCCGTTTTTATAAACGCTATCACTAAAGTTATATCTTCACATTATCATCTTTACGCAGACGATCTGCAGCTATATCGACATTTTAATGTTCAGGATATTTCTGAAGCCATCGATGCTATCAATAATGATTTAGAACGTATTCGTATGTGGGCTGAGTCATTTGGACTCCTTGTTAATCCTACAAAGTCTCAAGCTCTCATTATTGGTGGCCGATATATGCATAACCTATCGGATTACCAATTGCTCCCAGTAGTTCTATATAATTCAATACCCATAGTTTACTCGAAATGTGCTAAAAATCTCGGTGTGCTTCTTGACTCGAATCTGTCCTGGGAAGCACATATTGCAGAAGTAAGCAGAAAAGTGTTTTGCACATTCCATTCTCTCAAGCGTCTCGAAAAATTCCTGCCTTTCAATACTAAGGTAACACTTGCGCAATCTCTCCTACTTCCAACTCTAGACTATGCAGATGTCGCCTTTCTTGATATAAAGGAGGAACTTTTAAACAAACTCGAGCGCCTGCAGAATCTGTGTATCCGCTTCATATTTGGCCTTCGAAAGTATGATCATGTGTCGGAATTTCGAGCTAGGTTGAAGTGGTTGCCCATTCGCTGGCGCCGGGATTCTCACATTCTTTCTCTTCTTTACACTATTCTTCACAATCCTACTACTTCACCTTCATACCTTCGTGACCGGTTTGAATTTCTTATTCCGCGGGAGAAGCCCTGTCGTTTAGCCACCTCTCTTCTCTTACGCACCCCTCCTCATAGCTCCACTGTGTACGACCATTCTTTCTCCGTCTATGCTGTCCGCCTGTGGAATGCTTTGCCGCATCACGTTCGCGCTAGCCCGTCCTTGGCAGTGATATAACACATATGTATTAGAAGTATTATATGAATAATATATATATATATATGTTTATATATATATATATATATATATGTATATATATTTAGATTATATATATTACATATATATAATATTGTATGTAGTTTATTTATTAACTTATATATACACGCTGATTTTTAATTGGTTTTGGAGCGAAAGCCATCTTATTACTTATCGTTAAGAGAACCTAACCAGCTAATAAAATTTGAAATCTAAGCTATAAAAATCGTAACAAAAATATTTAATTATTGGTACGAGAGTTCGTAGTTATGAAAGATATCGCGCGCGCCGATGTATGTTCGATCGTGCCACACACATACCTACACAGATAGATATTAAACACACGACACACACAGATAAACATTGCACTGTAGGTACATACCCCGGCGGCCCCCGGCGTACGCGCATAGCAACGCGGGGCGACAGGGGTAGGGGCGGGGGTCGGCTGCAATTTGCCGCTCGTCACTTCGACAGTCTCGCGAAATTAGGTCAACAAGACGCCCGTACGTCACGTTCGACCCCGTCACTATACCCGTGTTACGTCGCGCGCGCTTCGTAATGGATCGTCATTATGAATATTCCAATATTGAGTTCGCGTCTATGGTGCGAGTGTATTACATGTCTGGTGAAAATATGGAAGAGGCGAGGCGCATGTATTCGTTACCAGACCACCTGAAATCGTTGCGCACGCGAGGTATTCACTCACCCTAAGTGCCATCACCAAACACAATCCTGGCTGTAGTGCAACGCCTTATAAACATCGGTCAATTTAACAGTGTATTCAGTGCAGTTTGAACAAGAAATTCGGCATCGTAATTAATTAGTGTTTTTCTAATTAGCTATCATTAACAAAAGACAATGTGTGAAAGGTGTAAATTGATTGTGATGTACGAGTACCTAGGCAGCAAACAGCAAAGGTAATTGGTTTATTCATTATTTAATACCTACTGTGATTACATTCTTATAAATACCATAGAAATACGCAAGTACCTACTAAACTTTCCCATGTTAAAATATTTGTCTAGTTATTCAAAAGATAATGTAGGTACCTATGTCTAATAACGTAACGAATAATTCTTAGTTTATCGTTTTTCTTCTTCTAGTTCATCATGATTTCGTAAACCCACAGCTTGTTTCGACGAAATTCTAAGTCCGAGTAATGTTCCAAGAAATTATTGAATAGGTATAGCTATTTAGTCACAAACGTTTATTATTTTAATTATTTATTACTGCACTTCATGGTTGGCGTAGTGTTTAAGCGATGTTTGACACAACACTTTGTGTGATTCATAAATTGTTGTTTCGACTGCTGTGTCCATTACGTATCATTATCAGTCCGTACTAACAACCTACAACCGCTGTAGGTAAACAACAGCAACAGCTGACGGCTGCGCCCGGCTCGCGCGGCGAGGTCATGACCGCGCGGCGAGCGAACACTACCTACTCATAAACAACCGTGTGTACTACGTATTTCCAGCAGTTACTGACTTTTATAACTTTTTTGTTTTAGGTGCTAGGTGAATTTTGATTTTGAATATGAATAGAGGATTTTATTTCGGACATGAGGTTTTCTTTTCCTAAACCAATAAAAATCAGCGTGTATATATATTTATTGGTATCCTATATTTTTTTTTTATTAGTATTATTATTTTTGTTGTACACTAAGATTACCCTTAGCTCTAAAATCAAATCTCCAGTCTCAAAGGTTTGCTGGTAGAAAACTCAGTGTTGAGTTAAGCTCGCCTTTATATACAAAATTAATTAGTTATTATTTTTTACTCGTTTCATGTATTTTTTGTTTTATTTTTTGTGTACAATAAAGAATTAAAGAATTAAAGAATAATAAAATACCATCATTTTAAAGATCTTAAATGTATTGGTACATACTTTAATTCCACATTTATATAATCTACTGGCAAACAACGTACTTCAAACATTTGGCGAAGTCAGACGTTTTTACCGCCATCTCTGCAGCCCATCATGGTGACGAATTGGTTTGATAATGTCACCCTTAGGAATTGGCGGTTTGATATTGATTACATGCGTTCGGAACTGAGGTAAATTTAAGCCAGTAATATCAGTCATGGCTCAGACCACGAGTATAATAGTTGTAACGGATCTTAATATCTGATTATATGAAAACTAGAATTTACCCGTGGCTGCGTGTATTATACGCGCACACTTTCCACAGGAATCATACTATCTATTAATTAAAATCGCACAAATCCGCTCGGTAGTTTTTCTATAAATTGGATATAGAGAAACAGCCAAGACGCTTTGAGAACTTTGTTCTATCATATTAAATGTATAAATAAACACAGTTCATGTGCAATTTTAATAACCATCTAGTTGGTAGTTCGTTCAGTAGACAAAATGCAATACATGGTGGATCGCTGATTTTAGTTAACAAGCTACTTAAACTTAAGAATCGTAGTGACATAGTTAGTTTCTCTGTTGAACGGACAGTTGAAATAGCCTATGTGGAGTTGGACCAACTTATTGTGTTGAGTGTGTATAGGCCACCATCATCCTTCTATGATAACTTTGAAAGTGTCATGGATAATTTGTTACGGAAGCTATGCCAACAAAATAAATCTATAATAGTAGGTGGCGATTTTAATATTAACTTACTAGAAGATTCCCTGAATTGCCAAAAAATTAAGAATTTGTTCAAGTCATATAATCTTGCATGCTTATTTTTGGAACCCACCAGGATAACTTCCACGACTTCTACTTGTATAGACAATATATTTACAGATATTGTACCAGTTAGTAAGCAAATAATTAACAAATTAACATCAGATCATTGTGGATAATCTATAACATTTGCTATGCAGTCTAAAAAGTAGGTAGAAAGGAATTGAGTGTGGTGCCAAAAACTTTGCGTCGTCTGGAGGGACTTAAGGATAAACTCACGAGTACATTACCATACTTATGCTATAATAACGATCCTAATAAGTTGGACAATTCTTTCTTTGACTTGTACTGTACTATATTCAAATCTATCTTTGTCCCTAAGAGGATCTCAATTGCTGGTACTACATCCTTCAGTGGATGGGCAACCACTGGCATTTATAAAAGTAGAAATAAGCTTTACGAATTATATGAACAGAAAGTAATTAATAAAAATGATGAACAATTTTGTCAATATGTAAGAAATTATTCTAAGTTATTTAAAAAAAATGTCGTGAAGCTAAGACACTTTATTTAAAATCAAAAATTAAAAACAGTGACAATAAAATAAAAGCAACGTGGGATATTATAAAGAATGAGACTGGAAGGGTCAAGATTAAAAGTAACGATTACAGTCTTCAATTAAATAAAAAGATATTAAAATCAGATTTTGAGGTTGCCACAGCATTTGAAAATTTCTTCACAGACATTCCAGTCTCAACCACTAAATCCCTGAACTCGTCCCCTAATGACGCCGAATCTCTATTGAAACAAATGTAAATAGGTGTAACATTGAATTAAGTTTTAGTTATGTCACTGACAGAGATATTGTAAAAACTTTTAATACACTTAATTTGAAGAAGACTAGTGATCTTTGGGGTAATTCTGTTGTGATTACGAAATCCATAATCAACACAGTCGCACCTGAACTGGCAATGATTTTCAATAGATGCATTGACTGTGGTGTGTTTCCTGATCAAATGAAAAGTAGTAAAGTAATTCCGTTATTTAAATCAGGTAGCACATCTGACCACACAAATTATAGGCCAATATTTGTGCTACCCAAGTTTGGTAAAATTCTTGATAAATTAATTCTAGGTCAGCTTCAAATTCATTTTAATAACAATAAGCTGTTACATGCAAAACAATTTGGTTTTACTAGGGGTCGCTCAACTACCGATACTGGAGTTGAGCTTTTAGATAGTATTTTTGATGCCTGGTAGGAGTCGCATGATACTCCGGGAGTCTTTTGTGACTTATCCTAGGCTTTTGATTGCGTGAAATTACATTACTATGGAGTTAAGAACACTGATTTGGATCTCCTAACATCATACTTGACTAAAAGGATACAGAGAGTTTAGGTGAATGGAAAAGTTTCTATGGGTACAGTGGTCACAATGGGAGTGCCGCAAGGTTAAATTCTTGGTCCATTCCTTTTCCTTGTATATATTAATGATTTGCCTTATATTATGCAAAATAATGAAGATATAGTGTTATTCGCAGATGATACATCACATATTTTTAAACTTAGACGACAACAATCAAATAATGATGATGTAAATAACGCTCTCTCTAAAGTAGTCCAATGGTTAACTGCTAACAATATACTGTTAAATGAAAAAAAAAAACAAAATGTATACGATTTTCAAGACCGAATGTAAAACAAGTTAAACCTAACATATGTTTGAATGGAGAAGAGTTGGATCTTGTAGATAACACCGTATTCTTAGGCATAACCTTAGATTCTAAGCTACAGTGGGACCCACATATAGGTCAGTTGTCGAATAGATTTAGCTGTGCAGCGTATGCGGTTTATAAAATTCGTCAGTTAACTGATATAGATACGGCCAGATTAGTATATTTTAGTTATTTGCCACAGCATCATGTCATATGGCATTTTATTATGGGACAACGCAGCTGATATTCAGACTGTGTTTGTACTGCAAAAGCGGGCTATTCGTGCAATCTACAGTCTTGGTTCAAGGCATTCACTGAGGGAAACATTTAAAGAAATTAAGATAATGACTGTCGCATCTCAATACATTTATGAGAACTTGTTATATGTCAGGAAAAATATAAATATGTTTTTCAATTCAGCTACATTCATACACACGAAATAAAAACAAACTTGTTCTACCTTCAACTAGACAACAAAAAATAAGTAACTCCTACAAGTGTCAAAGCATACGTTTTTACAACAAAATTCCAGGCAATATTCAGGAACAAAGTATTAATAAATTCAAAGTATTTATTAAACTGAGCTTGTGTTCAAAAGCTTATTACACAGTTTAAGATTAGCAGACAAAAATGCCTGGAATTCAGTTTAAAAATTATGAATTTTGACATTTTGCAATTAGTGACAAAATATTTTTATTTACATTTGTAGTACTTATATTTTTACATTTTGACATTTTTTGATTTGACATTTGTAATTTTATTTATTTTGTTTTGACATTGTTTGATTTGACATTGTTATTTTATTTACATTTAAAATTACTTACGTAATATATTATTATTTTTTTAGACATTCTTAAATTGACATTCTATAATATTTCTGACATTTAAATATATGACATTTATTGTTTAAATTTTTATTATTTTTACATATTGTTTACAAGTTATCTTAACATATTGTTTACATTTTATAAATTGGTAACTGCATTAATTATTTAAGTATTATGTATGTTCGTAATTACTATTTACAAGTAATTAATTACAATGTGAAACAGTTGCAGCTCCTTACAAAAACAAAATATGTAACATAACACTGGCGATTAAAAAGAGTGGCCACGAGTTTTATTGCCCTTTTATCTTTCTCGTGATTCTACCTATTGCATTGCGAACGAGGCAGTAAATGTAGAAGCATTAAGTAATGTACTTTAAAATTTGACGTTCATAAGCGTCACCTTGTGACCTAGATGAATAAATGATTTTGACTTTGACTTTGACATGTATTTTACCATGTATTAGCATGTAAAGTTGTGAGTACGATGTGGGCATTATTAAACATTCAAACAAATAGTTGTGGCAACCTGTCTGATGGCTTAGGCTGACATACTTATGCATACACCTTCTGATGGCGTGGAGGCATAGTGATACAGATCGTACTGGCTCCCTCAATCAAGGTTGAGCCGTACAATTGCTGTTGAATGCGGGCCATCAGTGGGCCGAGTCAGTCAAAAGCGTCAGACGATATCCTGCACTGTACTTGCATACTAAACCCTTTTTTTTTGTCTGGACTTAAAAAGATTCAGAAAAGACTAAAGAAATCGAAGTGACAAAAAAAATGACTCGGAGTTTGTTTCGGCCTTTCTTCTCAAGAAGTCATTTAGCTAGGAAAAGCCGGCATTATCTAGAATAGGGTTTTGACTTGTATAAGTGTTGTAAACAACCAAAATGCAGAAATAAATATGTCTTTATGTCTTTACAGTATTACGACAAAATCGCAATGCAAATCGCTTTAAACTTGTTAATAGGAAAAGGTAGTAAATGTTTACTTCATCAAATTTAAATTTATTCTACGATTAATAAAAGTCTAGAACTGATTGCTGGAAATATAATCTTTGACATATGCAACTAGGTTAACAACTGTTCGTAAGGATTGTTTCAATTAGACTTGTAAGATTTATTGACTACAACTAAGTTGGTTAAGTGGCAAAGTTATAAAAATTCAACGAGCCAATCTGCATAAAAATAAAGTGACAGCCCTCTGATCGCTCTCAATTCGAGTGTTTAATCCTCTTTGCCGATAAATGTGACGAAATAGCTCTGAAGAATTTTAACAATACAACATTTTAGGCATTAAGGAGAAATGCGATTCTTGCATTTTGATGTCTAGAAGTTAGTATTATAATAGAGGGGTAAAAAGACATGTGTATTCGTTTTAGTTTGATATTATGAATAATAATTTTGGTTGTGAAGGCGATATCTTTATACGCAATTTTGTAAAATGCGGTGTACACAAAGATGCTCTCTAAACACATTCTAGATAAAAGTATTTTTATATTTATAAAGTATAATAGTATATATTTGTAAATATAAAATTACTATACATACTATATATATAAATGTGTTTTTGATATATATTTTGTAGTAATTTAAGTTCTAATTCTGTTTGTAACAGAGAGGGAGAAAATTAAGCATGAGACTAGTCCGTAGAGATATATTATTTAGAATAAAATTGGAACATTCACGGAAAACCATAAAATAAAGAATTCCAAAAATACACCACTATTTTTTAATTAGTACAAAAAATTTAACAGAGCACTAAGTATCTTTAACTGATCATATGTATGTAGTTAAAAAATAAATACACTTAGTCCCAAAACTGTCTCAAAACTGTCCACAAAAATACGTGATAATTGGTAAATGCAATACTGATACTATGACCGACTCGCGTACTATCATAGTAAAATGAACCATTGATAAATTTAAGTTTATTGATTAATTTAAGTGAGCGTATCTAATTTCGTTGCAAAAGTAAATTGTTTGTCTACGTTTGCCCGACGCGATGGCCTATCATATCAGTTCATATCATGGGAGTATGTAGCTATGCTTCGTGCGTACTTTTTGAGTGGAAAAATCGCAAGTGCAGCTGTGTACCCATGGACATCTTATTGTGAGTGTACAAAAGTGAGCCGGTCAGTGTCAAACAATTAAAACAGTGCATATTGGATGCTTTTGACAACGGTGGTGTCCACCACCGTTGTCAAAAGCATCAATCATCCATCCATTCCGAAAACACATTATAAATGGTCGATAAGTATCAGCTCTACATTTATTTTTAAATAACTACGAAATTAGTTCTAAGTAGCGTTATTATACAAAAATATAGGTAACATTATCTTACTCGCATCAATTATCTAAGCAAATAGCTGTTTATTTCTTCAAAATACTGTTTAACATATTCATATCTCATGTCATCATCATCAGCCATTAACAGTCCACTGCTGGACTAGGCCTCTCTTTTGAAACGAGGAATTGGCCTACTATACTACGCTGGCCAAACGGCAAGCCGTACGATTGCTGTTGAATGCGGGCCATCAGTGGGCCGAGTCAGTCAAAAATGGTATAGGGTTTGTATCAATTTTAATTTTCCTTCTCTTACCGTGCTGTTCTCTGCATAGTATGCTCCCTCTGTCGGCTCTTACGTCACCCATGGGATGATATAGGGTGGTGACAATCCGTATTCTTAATCCGTCACCACACACGGACAATATCTCTTGTACTTTCTTTTATACAGACGTTTTGCTGTACAGGTCTTTCTTAGACATATTAGTATATCTATAAACATATTTTACCTGAAGTATTGAGTGAACAAGCATTAAAGTTTGAAATAGTAGTACTAGTTCACTCAATACTCGTTTGTCTGTATAAAATCGCAAATGTCGAGAAATGTGTCGCTGCCTAAGGTAGATTACTATCAAGATTAATATTACTACAATAATAATTATATCGCTCAGTGCACATTACAAGTACCTTCGTTGACACATTAAAGCTAAGTAAATGATTGTTCCAGTAATGGTTTGTAGGACAATTGAGCACGCAATCTTTCACTTATAAACCCCATAAAGGCTGCCGTCGTTGACCTTATCCTACGAACCACTTCAAGCTATTGAAGTATTAGATCTAATAGATATGAAACTTATACATATGCATTCGGTGTACGAAATGACAGTTTGTTGGTCTTTTATGTAGGTACATTTATGTACCTACATAATATACATAAACGACTATACGTATTTGTACATAATACGTATATTTTTTATTGCATAGGGAGACACTGTCGGCTTGACCTGATAATTTATTTATTTGAAAATACTTTGGAACTTTAAACCTACCTAAACCTCAATTAATTTAAACCCTAAGTTCTAACAGAAAAAGGACTTATTCAGCTTGCAATATTTGACTCAATCACATAATCGAAGTGACACAGAGCATAGAATGAATGAATGTTATATGCTAATAAAACAATAGGACGGATTGCCAATGGATTACTGTCGGTCTAGTATTTAGGGACAGTGAACGCAAGAAATCGTGGGTTAAATTTTCGCTCAAGACAAGAAAGTCTTTGTGCAACGAGCACGATAATCTATTAATAAGTGTTTTGGTGAATTTTGACGTAGTGGTTTAAATGATCGCCACTGCGCCGGGTATTATGGATTTAGTCATCAAATGGAATAACATTTTGTGTGACCCACAAATGTTTGTTTGGAATCTGGGGTTTTCTTTGAGTCTGATGGTTGGTTTTTCGGGTCTCCCTTGTTTGATCGAAAGGAATTTGACAAATTTACACTTCCCAAAAATTTTTTCGCATAATTTCATTTGCCAAATTATTACATAGCAAACAATCTATTCACAAAAAATTGTAACGCAAACCTAATGTTTGAGAAATTAACGTTTAAACTATAACTTGTTTACCAACTAGTACTTTTAACATTTTTTATTTAGTCAAATATTTCAGTTTGAATAACAGTTTTTCGCAAAATCAATAATTATCTTAATCTAAATAGGTCAGTTTCGGGTAACCTACTAAAAACAATATCTTTTTTCCACTAATGCAAGTCGTGTCTCGCCGACCGCTGCCGCGGCACCACTCGCTTCGCTCGCTTGGCTCGTGCGTAGGAGGTCACAGTTCTAACCTAACCTAACCATTTTTTTTATAATTAACCTACTCTAACTACTTCCATAAATAAACTAATATCACCAAACGTTTATTGTCTGAAGATTGTTTGCTGTAATAAATCATTTGATTAAAGACCAAATGCCATAATGACATTACACTTGGTAATATTTTGCCAAGTAAAAATTTGACCACATAAAAATATGCGTACTAAAATCATTCGAAATATTGCAATGGTATAAAAAAAGGTTGCTAAAATTTGTTTGGGTAATAAAATTTTGTTAAAATCTTTTCGGCAAAACGGCAGGATCCCTGATTTTTCACAATGCCAAAACGTGACGAAGGCAAAAACATTAATTAAGAAATATTATATAGAGGTACGTTTATAAGTTATGTAGTTGCCATTAAACCTAGTTGTTTCCTAACATGTTATTTATTTATTTTGCTTTATTCTGTGCAATAGCAACATTTTATACACACTACTTGACGCATAAAATTTTCAGTTTGAGTTTACACTGCAAGAAGCAAATCCTTGCCGCCAGTTTCAATATTTCTCCTTCTTTGTAAATTGTTCTTTCTTTGGCCAGCTTTCAAATAGTGTTATATTGAATACGCTCGCACACACATCAAAAGCGAAGTATTTGATAGCTTGATTTGGGATCAAGATTGGACGGACATTTTCAATTGTTTCTTGTGTGCGTCTGGCTCTTATTTTTTACGCAGGTTTTGAAAATAAGGTAATTAATTGAATGCATGACGTGTTTATCAGATAATGCGCAACGTAGGTAAGATATTCTACCTACCCATAAATTGATTTGAATTTGAATTAGTAAACGCCTGTATAATTTTTTATCGAAATAATTATTAGCATTATTATCTTTTCTCTAACATTCTAATTTTTTCATCAACATAACGTGAAATTCCGAAAGCAGCAGTAGTAAGAAAACAACATCATCAGCCCTTATACTGTCCCACTGCTGGGCACAGGCCTCTTCTCACTATGAGAAGGGTAAGGCAAGTGTCCACCATGCTGGCCAAGTGCGGGTAGGCAGACTTCACATGTCTTTCGAGAACATTATGGAGAACTCTCAGACATGCAGGTTTCCTCTCAATGTTTTCCTTCACCGATAAACAAGCGATAATTAACAAATTAATATGCACTTAACTCCGAAAAGTCATTGGTGCGTGCCCTGGATTCGATCCCAAGACCCTCTGCGTAGCAGTCTGTCTGTCTCTCCACTCAGCTATCGCTGCTGGTGCAACAAAACAACACATTCTTATAACTATTAAAAATACTGCCTCCGTGGTCCAGTGGATAGCGCATGCGACTGCTGATCGGAGGTCCCGGATTCGATTCCCGGGTCGGGCAATAGTGTTACTGCGTTTTTCCGAATACTCAGTAGCAGCCCGGAGTCTGATGATGTGCCCGGTAACGGCACGGCAGTAGGCTCGCCCCCTATT
The DNA here is from genome assembly GCA_944739405.2 of Euclidia mi. Classification (NCBI taxonomy): domain Eukaryota; kingdom Metazoa; phylum Arthropoda; class Insecta; order Lepidoptera; family Erebidae; genus Euclidia; species Euclidia mi. Next base: position 47,273,578 of record OX123182.2, on the reverse strand, counting down.
ACGTGGGACCTAAAAATTCATGGCGATATGTGGGTGTCATATTACAGTACCCCTCTACCTACCCTTTCGGGGATACAGGCGTGCGACTATAAATAGAAATAAATTAAAAAATACTTTACCTGTGAAAAATAAGGGTTTATACGAAACCGCGAAGATTACATTATTTTTCGAATTTCGCTTGAGGCAAACATCGCAGTATAGAAAATTAGAAGGTGGACAATGTTAATTGGAAACAGAAACAACAGGAAGAAAAATGGTTTTATCCGCAACATTCAGGAGAAAAGAAAATCAAAGTTTACCATGATCAGCGAATTGTGTTTCAATTAAACTTTATTATGAGGCAGCGAAGGCAATCGAGAAGTGCCGTTTAATTAGAACGAACTTGCCTGATTTTGCCACTTGTGATGGATTAGCAAACTAGCGTTAATTAAAAGGTGGAACGTGGCGTGATAATTAGTTTCGAGAAAAATTGTTTAATATTTTATGATATTAAGAGAAGTAATGTACATTTGTACTATGACAGACTATTTTAACATCGTTAGGACATTATATTTTAAAAGAAAATAAGAAGGTACGTTAGAACTTAAAATAAAAAAATACAGTACAGTACGTACAGTAACTATATATGTAAGCGATCACCAAATCTTAAAAAAATATAAAGAATATTTTAAATGTAGACATAGTTTTCAATACCATTTATAAAAACTTGAAGATTTTAAGTAATGCTGCATTTGATTATTGTGGGTATCTCATATCCTATCAAATATATCCTGATATCAAAACATCATCAGATGTTATCCACAAAAAGTAGATTCGTATCTGGTAGTATTTTTTATCCAATGGCTGGCTGTTTGTAACGCCCCTCGCGATACAGAATATATTCCTACCAGGAAGTTAACTCTAAAAAAGGAAGGATGCATAGCACTAGTGGGATCGGCTCGCTCTATGTAGTTTGCTCTATATAGTAGTATACTCGTACTGAATGTCAACATGAAAAGGCAACCAATTAACTAAATTATATCTAATGTAAGCGATAACGCAACTTCCTTTGTAATGTTGTTCAGCTTCTTGCCATTTCTTTATATCATAAGTATATCTAGCATGTCAGCAGTTTGCATATTATATTTTAATGAGTTTCTTAATTTGTTTGGGAATGCTGTATAAATTATAAAACAATAATTTATATTACTGGCCATTGGTATTACGTGCAAAGATTTAATCTTAACCCACAAATAAGAATATCTTATTTTCTACTTATTCATTTTTTTGCTTTGTTTGAACGTCAACTAGTTTACTATGTTTGACGAAAATTAGGTGAATATGTATTCGTCTAAGGGTGCGTCCACATCTGGCGAATGTGCCGCAAATGTGCAGCACGCGAGCCAATTGCGAGCTGCGCGCGTGCAGTCACTGATGGTTTGGTGCGCCTCTTTAGCGCAACTCATGCAAGGCTTGTATAGAGCGCGCGAGCGGCGCGCGATCTGCGCGCACTCAGTTCTCGCCCTTACAGTTCCGTTTACTGGCTCAGTACTATCGAAGATTGTCCGTGTGGTGACGGATTAAGAATACGGATTGTCACCACCCCATATCATCCCATGGGTGTCGTAAGAGCCGACAGAGGGAGCATATTATGCAGAGAACAGCACTGTAAGAGAAGGAAAACTTGATACAAAACCTATACCAACCCGTTTGGCCAGCGTGGTATAGTAGGCCAATTCCTCCTGTCAAGGGAGAGGCCTAGTCCAGCAGTGGACTGTTAAAGGCTGGTGATGATGATGACTATCGAAGATGTCAGACGACACTAGATAAATGGACCGATTCGATTTGATTTTATTAGGTTTTCGGATTCACGACACAACTGAGCTGGTAAGTTATGAATTATGTAATACCGTCGCCGTACGTGATCAGCGCGCCCGCGCGCTGATCGCGTACGGCGCTTAGGCCGCGCGCGAACCGCGCGCGGGCGGCGCAGAAGCGGCGCACGAACAAAAATGCACGCGCGCCGCTCGCGGGCAGGTCGCAAACGGTTCGCAAGCTGCACATTCGCGGCACATTCACCAGATGTGGACGCACCCTTACATAGTAAACTGGTTGACATTCAAACAAAGCGAAAATAAATAAGAATAAAATAAGATATTCTTCTTATTCTCTACCGAATTAAGAGGCCTCCACTGGATATAAAACAAATACTAAAGGGATTAAAGATCCTCGCATAGTACGCACGTACATTCAGCATATACAGTGCGTATAGACAGGAAGCTCGTCAACAAGAATAATCAAGACAATAGTTGTGTTAATGTAATGAGAGCCACCACACAATTAACGAAGCGAGGTGACGAGTAACAACCCACCGGGAATTAGGGTTGGCACTAAAACTATTACGACAAAGCATATCTTTAACAATTTATACTACCTACTGACAAGGAAAAAAGTACTTGAAGAATTTATTTTAACGGAAACATAATTATTTAAGAATGCTGAGAGTATATACTCATTATGAAAAATATGTTATTCAACTGGCTTGATAAGAAACTATTAACTTACCAAAGTTACAAGTATAGGTAATTTGCCTAAAAAATAAAAACAATACGAACTCAAAAAAGCTTACACCAATTACAAATAGTTGGCAGTCCTAACTAGAGAGGGGACGAAGTGGAATGTTAAATTAAACCAATCCGTTACAAAAACTTGGTCGGCTAGGTAAATAGTACAGCTGTACGGCAAATAAATGTGTCAGGCGTTCTCTTAAAGAGCATTGTTACGTGTTACAGTAGTTCTGTACTGCTCGGTAAATTAGTACCGCAGGCTATGCCAAAGGGAAAATATGTTTTATGACTAGGGATCGTGAGTAGTAAACAAGTAAACCGACATTTGATGCCTTGAACCAGAGGGAAAATGAATCTTCTATTTTGTTCTTTTCGTTTAGGATTAGAATATTCGTTTCTGGGGTCAATAGCACTTAACATATTTTGTAAGAATTGCAGAATCTGGCGTTAATTCTGCTCCCATTTTATTAAGAAATATTTATAAATTGCAGTGATAGAATACCGACCATGGTAAACAATGAAGCTTGTAAAATTTGTCTAGTGCCAATTTTTAACGGACGGAGAAGGATGGCCGCCTTATTATGCTTATTTGTTGAAGCAAAAATAAGCCTACACTTCGGTCACGTGCGGTATCAGCCAGTCAGTCTCTTTGCCATTTGTTACTTGTAATTTACCACAAGTCAAATCGTCTAACTAGTCTAACAAGCACATACTTTTCGCTAGCGGTATTACTCGTATTCAACATTAAATAAAATACCTTTTCGAATAGCAATAAATAAACTTTATTACATAACTTTTTTATATCCGGCACTGTATTTCTTGGAGATAAAAAAGAAAATATTATAACATTAAGTACATAACAATGTAGCAGTAACAGAAATTGTCTATATTTATTGAGTGGGCCTATGTCCAGCAATGGCTATTACAACTGACACAGAAACTTTAACAAAAAATATCTGGTACATAAGCATTGATATACAATGTATATAAGCCGAAACGTTGGCACTTGTGCAGTGTTTTATTTCTAATACCCCATTAAGTCGTCTTATACTCCGATAATATGGTATGTTCGGTTAAAATAAGAAGTATCGAATTGAGTACTGCTAAGATAACGCCTATCTATTTATCGTTGATAAAAAGATCATCAATAATACATCTTGCATTGCAGATGATCAATCCCTATGTTTTGACCCGACTATGGGGTCACAATTTTAGCAGCATGGTCTTATTATATTTGCGTATATACATGTTCCCAAATGTTTTCTGGTCTAGCTATCACCTACTTTAATTTGAAGAATATATTACTATTCTCGAATGACCAAAATAAAACCCTCTTAATTACCTATGTGTTCAAAAATGTCATGTGGCTGTAGACTAAATTAGATACGGTGTAAATCAAATTCTGTAGTAAAATAAAATAACCTTTTAAATGTGTCGTGCATGGTATCATGGCTTGAAAAAAACGTTCAAATATAATGCGAATTTCGATGAAATAAAACATACTTAATCTCATTTCCAGTTGGATTTGAGTTAACAAAAAAATATTTTAATTTTACATGACTAGAGTACTGTCTAACGAAAATTCCCTTCTAACGAGAATTCCCTTAAATGTTTACCTTTATATCCAAAATACGTCTTAAACACTACCAATAATAGATAAGAAAAATTGAGTGCAGATCCACGTTTTTAAAGAGTACGTTGGAAGAAAACAATGATTAGTAAAAATTATACAACTATATTTAACCTAATTTTTTTTTTTTTTTTAATATTCTACCACATTCACACAACACCATCTAGTCCCAAACTAAGCAGAAGCTTGTACTATGGGTACTCGATAATGGATAAACATACATATATACTTTTTTTTGTAAATATATACATATTATACATAGAAACACCTAGACCAAGACAAACATCCATGTTCATGCACACAAATATTTGACTTGAGCGGGAATCGAATCCGCGATCTTCGGCGTTGCAGTCGCTTATACTCCTGCGGCGCCAATCGGTCGTCATCAAATTCGAACACAAACATTGCTCATTTTATCATCTATTCTTTCTGTTTGTAAGAAGCACTACGTCCAAAGTATTGTGATTCAACAGAACGAAGCCAGACAATTGGCTTGTTTACTCAGAAGAGCGTTAACTATAAAGTCATTTTAAACTGTTCAACAACTTTAAATAAATTTTCGAGTATGCTCGCTTGCAGAGTACGAAGTTTGTAAATAGCATCTTAAGGATATTATTATCAATGTAAGTTCTTAAGTTCTAGGAGTAGAATGTAAGATCAATAATAATGAATTTAACTGTTGCTTTTAACTTTAACGCGTTATTAGTTCAAAAAGTCAGAATCCTTTATTCATTTAGATCATAAAGTGACACTTATGAACGCCAAATTTAAAACATTACTACTGTATGCTTCTACATTTAAATTTACTGCCACGTTCGCAAAGCAAGGGCGTAGAACCATAAGAAAGAACGGGAAATAAAACTCACGGTCACTCTTTTCATCGCCAGGTTTTTAATAATACATAACAATTAAACTTTTGTAAGGTGCTGCAACTGTTATACCTTTTATGTTACTTGTATATATTTACTGTTCATAATACTCAAGCATAATCAAGTTAAATTTTGATGTTCATTTAGTTAGCCTCCTGGTGAAACAGGAGCATCCACTTACATTATGCACCTCACAATGCAGGCAATCCGCGCAATTGTTCAGAACCAAGATGGAAATGATGAAGTTAAATATGAAAAAAAAAATTATACCAGCCCATAAGACCACCATCCACCAGTCATCGCAAGTAGCACGCGTTCACGAGTATGACGCATGTGCCAGCCATCATCCCTCTCGCCATATCAGAGGGACAGGGATGACCCGAAACACGACGCCACCACAAGAAACGACATTTTAGTGAGCATGACGACAACGGTATACGAACTGGCAGTAATAAAATTAACAATCTGTTGGTATACTGACCATGAACGCGAATTACCTCCATTTTCCAGATCATTAATCTTAATATATAAAATCCTTGCGTTACTGACTGACTGACAGACACGCTACAGCCGAAACTATTGGGCCCAGGAAGCTAAAATTTGGCATGTATGTTTCTTGGGGACCGTAGGGGTGCACTAAGGAGGGATTTCTCGAAATTCCCACGGGATCGGCCAAAACGGGTAAATTTAATATTATTATAAATTTGTGAAACGCGTGAAGAAATGCAAATGTAGTACCCATATTTAATTGACATGATACCTTTTGAAATACAACCACCGATCCAACTGATTGAGTACAAGATAATAAAAAAATTAAACATAATAAATAAATAGTATCTAACGACATGAAAGACATATTTTAATGATGTGGTGGCGATCCCAAAAACATCATTTATATAATTTTATTTGGAATAGAATCATATTTAATAACATGTCATGAAAATTTTAATATTATCTACCTATTTACCTAATAATTATGTGAATACTGAAACAGATTATTTCCAAGCACATTTGTCATTAAGGTAATCATTTAAATTGTAATAAGCCTTTTGCATTAGGCTATATTTAGTCTTTGTCTTAAATGCGCTAAACGGCAAGTCCAAAATACATATCGGTATCTTGTTGTAGATACGTAAACTAAGTCCTATAAAATAATTATGAGTTTTACACAAACGGAAATACGGAACACATAATTTATGTATATTTCTTGTATTAATAGAGTGAATATCACTATTCTTTGAATATCAATTTATATTTTTACGCACATGCAAAACACTGGCATAAATATACTGAGACGCTACAGTTAAAATACCGATTTGCTTAAATCTTTCCTTGAGCGAAACTCTTGTTCGTAATTGGTAAGTGACTCGAACTGCTGTTTTTTGCAATATAAAAATACTTTCGATATCAGCAGCTCTACCCCATAGTAATATGCTATATGACATAACACTATGAAAATAGCCAAAATATACCAGTCTAGCCGTATCGACATCTGTTAAACTACGCACCTTCTTAATGGCATAAGCAGCCGAACTAAGTTTCGCTGACAGATATGTAATGTGTGCGCCCCATTGCAACTGCGAATCAAGTGTTATTCCTAGAAACAACGTAGATTCGGTTGTTTTCAGTACATCATAATTTAAAAACGATGTTAGTACCAAGGCTTCTGACGTGTGGCAAAGCAAACTTAACACATTTGGTTTTTTTGGCGTTCAGTACTAAGTTGTTTACAGTAAACCATTTAGTCACCTGAATAAGAGCACTGTTTATTTCGGTAAAGTTTTACTCATTTCTATCTACTTTAAATATCAATGAAGTATCGTCAGCAAACAATAAAACGTCACAAATGTTTCTCAGGTAAAATGGCAAATCATTAAAGTAAACAAGAAACAAGAAAGAGTGACGCAAATGAAGATGTTAATGTGTCATTAAGTACAGCATTCTATTTGATAGCTATGCTGTCATAAAAGATGAGCTACCTTTAGGCGTTCGATACCCTGTTTGGCACTGCGTCGAGTGTCGTGCGTTCGATCCCCACACCAGACAAACTTAGTGTTATCCACAAATTGTTGTTTAGAGTATGGTTGTTCTCTATGTCAAGTCTTATGTAAAGTCTGGCTACAGGATTTACGGTCACGGGATTTCTAACGATTTACAATTACTAAGTATATGCTGTCCGTGTATTTTTCAGCAGGTTGTAATATCATGAAGGTATACGTGTATCATATAAGTGATACAACTGACAAAATGAGTGCATAAAGTCCACAAACCATTTGCCCGTACAACAAAAATACAAGATATGGAATGTCAATCGTGACGAACGGCGTTTTTTATACTGGCGCGTCGTAGTCTTTTATTTTCAAAGGCGTCAGAAGTCTTCGATTACTGCAAGATCACCTAATTGATTCCAGCGTGAACACTTCCGTAAATAGGACATAGAAATTATTTTTTTACCCTTTCCCCTGTAACCGCGAATGGGTAGGTAGAGGTGTAATATTACACCCACCTTTTGCCATGTCACGAATTTTAGGTCATTAGGGGCGAGCCCATTGCCATCACCGGGCACTTTGCCAAACTCCGTGCTGCTAGTGAAAAATCGGCAAAACTCAGTAACAGTTTTGCCCGAACCGGGGAACGAGCCCGGGTTCAGCAAACACATAGGCAATCCACTGGACCACAGAGACGGTTAAAAGTCGTTGATTACTGTGTCGTAACTCGTGACCCTAATATATGTATGAATTAAACCTAATCAAAGGTAACATCACATAATTGATGCCAGCGTGAACATTCCCGTAAATAGGCCACTGACATAATAACAACGTAATTGTTTCAGGTTATCGATGATTCTAATTGTAGTTGTACGGTAGTCGGATATTAATTATAGCACTAATTATCTGCGAATTAGCATTTAAACATTGATATAAGATCTATCTTCCTAAGTTCTGAGACTAATCCCCTTAAAAACTTGAATGCTTAGCATAATATTGCAAGGATGATACATTAAGGGCAACTTCTTATGCCTTTATCTGTACCCTTGACTGCGAAAAGCGAACACGGTGGTTAGTGCATGATTATGGCGTCATTGTGTCACAAACAAACACGCAATATTGCAAGAATTGCATATTAGGAGGTGAATGACTTTGAGTTTAACTTGTTTACTTTGAAATTTCTCTAACATAGATGAAGAAAATACAACCAATCTCGACACGGTAGTTCTCATAATTTTCCTTCATTATTGATCCCACCCCTTTTTGCTTTTCTGATTACTCAAATACTATAGTAGTATTCATCAAATACGTGCAGTTTGAGTTAGCTTCTGTTGTTTGAGCGTTGCACCGACATGTCTGTACATAAGTGATGAAAAAGAAGGACGAGGGGTATTAAAACATCTGCAAAACTAGAAAACGTACCAAAAAACATAGAATTCAAAGCGGGAATGACATCGAACATAGTTGTTTTGTTAGTGACACGTATCAAGAGTGGATTCGAAACAAGTCAAACAACACGAGAGCAACTGTTCGGCACACGTACTAGTTGTTTAAACAAGTACATACGGACAGGGCCACTAAAGGCTACGGTATTTTTTGTCATGTAGGCTTACATGGTTTGTTAAAATAAAAATTGAACTGTGTGACTTATAGTTTACCCAGTTAGTAAGGTTTAGTAAATATAAGTTAGATTTGATTACTCCATTTTTATAAAATAACTAGATGAGCCTCCGCAGGCTCATCTATCAAAAGTCGTTGTCGGTCTATCCACATAGACCTGCGTTATTTAAGACTACTGCTCTGCTCCCGTGGCTCATAGTTATATAGCCTTCCTCGATTAATGGGATATCTAACATTAGAAGATTTTTTCAAATCGGACCAGTAGTTCCTGAGATTAGCGCGTTCAAGTAAACAAACAAACTCTTCAGCTTTATATATTAGTATTAGATAAGATTCTATTATCCGGTAACCCGCAACAAAAGCTACTAGATCTCATTTTTAATGTTACCATAGCCAGTTACCATATTAACAAATTTAATATGTATATCGCTGGTATAATTAGAAATGCAAAATTTGCTTATTTAATTATTTGCGCAGATCAAAGTAATGATGTCGCCTAACGAATATATTATTCAATGCTTAACTTGGGTCAAAATTTTCGGTTGAAAAATCTCTTTGTCTCGTATAACCAAAAGTTCTCCTTTTTCAAGTCATCGGTCCACCTGAATCGAGGGAATTCTATCTGAGATCGCGATTATAAAGCTCATCTATTTCTTCGGCTTTCGGGTTTTCAAACCAAATTGCTTCCTTTGCCAGTAATGGCCGGTAAAGTAACCAATTACATTATGTGCATTGTTCCAATGATTGTACCATTCATTTTCACCCATGATAATTATGTGTAACTCTATCGTATACTTTTAATTGTAAATTATAAACCCTATTTCAAATAATTCTCCGTGAAAGAAAACCCACGCTAATAAACCAAGAATAGCACCTCATTTATTGCAAGGCGAGAGATTTAATTCTGCAATCTATCGATCATAAGTCCGATAGCTTAACTGCTACCGCCATTTCAAATGAATGACATTATAATTCACTTGAACCAAGATGGCACTGATTTGTCTTCGCACTCTACAAATGAGCGTTTTAAAATATTTTAAATTTGTCTTTGGCTATCATAAAACAAGATAATAAATACAGCTAATAGTTCTTAATATTTCTGCTTAGTAAAGATTAATTTATGACTTTGACAGAAGAAATTTATCTATAATTTCCTGATTAGGAACCGCCTACAACTTAATTGGAAATGGGAATATTTTAGCTAACAGATATTGCTGTAGAAGGCATATTTTTATATGAAATATTATTAAATGAGGCCTTGGTGACTTCAAAGAGCTTCCATTAAAATTATTTATAATTAGGTAGTAAAGATCCACATCCGTGATAACAGTGTATAATTTTGGAACTGGTACATAAATTGAATGTAGGAGTATTAAGGTTTTCTTATAAGAATCGTAAAGACAGAATTTTTTCGTGTAAGGTTTCGCTTTTAATTTTGTCTTTGTAATCTAAGTGGCGGATTTGTTTCTAAAATTGTGGCATCATAAAAATATTATGATAAATTTTACATGGGGATTACTTGTTAGGCATTATCTATACATTTTGTATTTTATTATTCTTTTCACAAATAGTGTATAATCTTACCTATATTTTACAGAGTAGTGAAGAATTGAAGTAAAAAAATATCTTTATAACTTTCTCCGTCTCTTTCTTTTTAAGTGGCCTCGATCAGGTAGAACTTAGATGGACACATTTTACCCAAGTTCTTGGGTAGGTATACACACATATATTGAAATTCAGAAAATGATTTTATATGTATCTGATCTATAAATGACTCCAAAATATTTAAACATATTTGTACTATATTTACTTCAGTCATTCTCACACGTTGTACAATCTCTATTCAATTATATTGTATAGATAACAAGACTGCCTCCGTGGTCCAGTGGATATATCTCCGTATGCGACTGCTGATTGGAGGTCCCGGGTTCGATTCCCGGGTCGGTAAAAAGTGTTAATGGGTTTTTCCGAATACTTAGCAGCCCGGAGTCTGGTGATGTGCCCGGGCAATAGGCTCGCCCCCTATTACGTGGGACCTAAAAATTCATGGCAAAATGTGGGTGTAATATTTACACCTCTGCCTACCCCTTCGGGGATACAGACGTGAGACTTTAAATAAAAAAAAATATAAGATAACAAGATATTCATACCAATTCGTTCGATTTTAAACTTTAGCGATTTGTATACATCATAGAAAAGAAATTAGCGGTTCTTAATCGCGTACAATAAATTTATCTAAGGTATAAGTACCTATTTGTTTCCGACGTTTCGCTCGTCTTGCACCGAGCGTGGTCGCGGAGAGACTGATGAGAGCTCAGCGCCGTCTTGTAGAAGTGCGGGTTTCGGCACCTAGTTAACTTGGTCTTTATTTAAGTTCGCAATGTCGGTACTCCGACACCCTTATGACTAATGACATAGGCCTCCCCCAAGGCTCTTCACATGGAACGATCCTGAGCCACCCGCATCCATCCGCTGCTCGCGATCCCAACAAGATCGTCAGTCCACCTTGCGGAAGGCCTACCTCTGCTACGTCATTTGGTGCGTGGCCGCCACCCCAGAACCTTTCTGCCAAGCATGGTGATTACGGTAAAATCCCCCCAGATGAGCCACACAATTTGTTGATATAATAATATATAATTTTTTTCTTTATCTGTTGACAGGTATTTAGTTGGAGTTGCTTAATCTACACTATATGAAGTAGTGGCAGTAATCGCATTCATAGGTACATTAAACACTCGCACGTCAACGTGACAAGTTCTCAAACAATGAGCTGACATGTTGCAAGCGACGAGGTTTAACTAGACAGCTAATAGGATATATTACTGCAAAGTTATGACACTGGATTGCAGCAGAGTTGGTAGCGCTAACACTATTCATAGACTTTCGATAAGAGTTTGAAAGAATTCATTAATTTAAAAAACCAAATGTATCTCGAGCCACGCACAATGTGTGTGTCCTGAAGATAAAATAAGCACTCAGTCACAATACTATAATGTAACTTTTGCATAATTACGTGTATGGGATTGGGCCCTTTAATATTTTTTTTTGTTTTTTTCTGAATTTATTTTTTCCTTCTTGGACGCGTAATCACTATGTATAATCCTGCCAAATTTCAGCCTCCTACTAGCCTATAGTAGCCATGTGAAATCTCAGATGGACAAATGCACGGATGGACATAGGAAAACTATATATTTCGGGATGCAACGGCTCGACCACGAAAGTAAATCGTTATCTAAAAGACGTACAGTAAAATAAAGTACGATGCCTTGCCTACTCATCCCTTTTGCCTTTAACCTTGTCCAGCTCCTGCGCTTACTCTTTTTCCCTTTCTCCCTCTCGCAAAGGCGACGTTATTGCATACAGCTATGTGCATGAGCCGTGACACTTACCGTCAGATAGGTACAGGTTCATCTGTCTACAGCTTGCAAAAAAAAAGAATTTTTTTGGAAACCTTGTTAAACACAATGGTCATATACAACTTATTAATTTACGTACTATTCTATACTATTTCCTATTATACTTGGAATATACGGGGTGTAAAAAGACCCTTAACGAAAATGTTACCAATCATTACGAACATTTTTTATAGCGGCATCATACCTGGGAAACTACTAGTTCAGGAGATATTGAGGCGCAGAGTCACCATATTTTTACTTAGCATGATGTCTAATACGAGAAGACTTCGGCTTAGTAATGAGTATTGTGACATCCTGTAAGTAGTTTCATAATATATAGTCACATTAAACATAACATGCTGGATGAATCCTGATAAAAGTCATTTATTTTTTATTGTTCTCTGAGCCATTTTTTTGGAGACAGAGTTGTACCTAATAAAGAATGTGTTATTCGATCTTATCTTTATATATAGCTGCCGTTTTAACATATATTTTGTAAATATGTAAATACATTGTAGGGATGGTGCCGAAATTGTGTCTAGTCGCAATATTTTCAGGATACTCATATTAATTATGGGAATACTACACAGATCATTGTCATGCTTAAAGTACTTTAATTTTCCCTGTTATCGACTATGGTGATGTGTGTTATTTCGACCTGAATGCAGACCTCCTCAACAAACTTGACCGTCTTCTCAATAACTGCATTCGATTTATTTTTAATCTTCGTAAATATGATCACGTGTCTACTTATCGCTCCCGTTTGAACTGGTTACCTATTCGTCAACGCCGAAGTTTGCGTGCTCTCACTACCCTTTTTTCCATCGTCATGTCTCCCAACCCGTCAACCTATCTAACCCCTTACTTCCAATACTTATATTCTATTCATGATAAAACCCTACGCTCCTCTAATAATCGATTCGTTCGCTGCCCTTCACACAGCTCCGATTTCCTTCATGCAGCTTTTCCTATCCAATCCATTCTTCTGTGGAACCAACTGGCAGGATCATCTCAAATATCACAGATATTCAATTCAACAAATTACTGCACTTCGCCCGCAGTTTCGCCCACGTGAACTATACACATAAACCTTCATCGAGAATCACACTATCTATTGGTGAAAACCTCACAAAAATACTTGAGATTATAGCGTTCATGCAGCCACACAAGACGCAAAGGGGTATTCATTTAATAATATGTTTATGGCTATTGTTGCAACATTTAATGGTTCTTAAATTGGTATTGTGAGCACATTAGCTGAGGTTTATAGATAGAAATAGAAAAGAAATCTGAAATGCGATGCCATAAATATGTTTACTGAAACCATTTCAACGCTTGACTGCTTCGTCACACAAAAGTATATCCGTTGTCTTCAAGATAATTATAATATTGAGTTTTTCAGCACAGAAATTCTCACAAGAATATAATATGATATGTCGATTCACCTACATAGATAAAAATAGAAATGTCGGCTAAAATTTGCGTTACATAGAATACAATTTTTGTGATGGATATTTTTCTTTTAATTAAATATAAAACAAATCTTGAGGACTTTACAAATTTATAATGCAGAGTACATTCAGACCCGAAACAACAAAATGTTGTCTCGTATGCAGATCGAACACCAGACTTTCAGCACAGTGTTATGCCTCAGCTGCTTAAAACGTTATCCGTTAATATTGGTTTAAAAAATCTATCCAACAGACTTATTTCATTATAAAATACCAATTTTCCGAATTATTTCAATCTAAGCAACGCATCTCGTGTTTCGCACGTACAACAAGTAATTATCTAGCAAACTGCGGTTCCTTTCTACAAGTTACCTCTATACATCTTGCGATTTCTTTCCCACACGAGCCGCCAATGGAAAAGATGTAATTACAAAGTTTGAATCCAATGGGGAGACCCTGTTTTAAAGGTGTTGAACTTAAAATTAATTCTATGATATACGCAGCGCATAATGAACGAACATGTGCAGGAAACTTATGGCTGCAATCTCATGAGACTAATTATTCGCGGCTTAATGTCTGCGAGACGAGATTTAGGGGAAGCTTGGTAGCCATAATTCTGCAGTTTGTTTATGCCCAATTTTGTTTGCTTTCCTTGTTTGTCACGCTTTGGGCGACTACCAAGTAAAATAAAATAGACTTATCACTGACTGCCGTTATAAATACAAAACATTTACATTCTAATGAATATTTTTAGCCATAATTGATTAATCATGTCTCTATGTAATCAGTATAATACGGACTGCCGAGACGATAGTTTCGGGTTCGATCCTCAGGTACCCCGGGCACACACCTCTGACTTTTCGAAGTTATGTGTGTATTATAAATATTAATTATCGCTCGCTTAACAATGTGCCCGATAGATGGCAATAGGCTCGCCCCCTATAACATTGGGACCGAAACATAACTGGCGAAGTGTGGGTGTGTAATACACCTCTGCCTATGTATCTTATGCTTTGGTATTATATATTATAGTAAAACTACGTGCAATATATTTTGAACTAAATGTTTGGTTGCAAATATATTTTTTCAAGAAGAAAGCTCACAGTCATTCACAAACTGTTAGCCTTTTAGTTAAAAGCAGGTCTACGTACGTTTGATGCCGTAAGCAATATATCTGTACTTGCTCCGTATACTTTTTAAAAGAGAGTTCGCTGGCGTACACTCAAGATGCCAGTTGCAGTAAGAATGTGAAATGCGAAAGTGAAAATAGCTGTATGATTGTGCTTTTAAAATTCAAGTAGAGTCATATTTTATAGCACTTTTTATTAGACACTGTTAAATATGGATTCGACCATTCCATATTTTAAACATGCTTTAGGTTTATTTATATTTTTCAGTTGGTTTTTAAGTAAACCATTGCAGATAGTAGGTATGTTCCTTCTTAAAATAAAAGAAGCTTCTGCATTAACAAGTTTGATTTTACGGGTAATTATTTTAGCCCGTGGGTTCACTTCCAGAAAAAGATACAATAGGTACCTACTATGTTAATGTTTGTAGGTACTCCTCAATTTCCAACATAGCAACTTTTCATATTGATCGTGTGTTTCGACGTAATATTATTGACGTTCTGAATGTGAGAAGAAGCAGGTTCCAAAGAAAGATAGCTTGAATAGCAATTGAAGGAATTTACCTTCTAGGGAAATGAAAAACGAACTGTGAAAGGGACAAAGGTAGATAAAATTATTAAATGAACTAAGGGCTTAGACACAATGTAGGTATTGAAAATAGAATCTTCAATAATTCGCAGTATCTTTGTTGGACTTCAATCAAGAACGATCAAGAATTTTTTAATCATAGTCAACGAAACTAAATTCATTGCAATTATTGTAAAAACGCACAAATTTGTTTTGAAGTTCTGTATTTAGATTATAGAAACACCTACCATGGTAGTTGATCAAAAGCAAATTAACAAAAGTTAGCACATTTATGATGTTAATTATTGTTTATGTGATTAAACACGCCACAATGAAACTTAATCCAATAAGTAAACTGTATGAGTCAGCACTTTAAAAGCTGCAATAATGTGTTGTAATCATCAACAAATAGAATTCTTATCGATATATCTATTAGGATTGGTCCATGTAGATAGCCTTGGGGGTGACCCATGTCTAGTAGTGGACGTCTTTCGGCAGATAGGATGATGATGATAATGATATAGAATTCTTTTGTTACTGACTGACTGACACACATCACACAGTGACAAATTACTGAGCACATGTATGTACCTTGGGGACTGTAGAAAAGCAATAAGAGCTGATTTTCGGAAACTCGGGAGAGATTCCAAAAGATACTCTCTCTGACCTCTATCAGTATGTTACTTCCCTCTGAAGTGTTAAGAAATTTGGCAAGAGTTGAAATTTTATATCCTTTCCCAATTTCCACGTTGGCGGAACTGCTAGTCCAAGTCTAGAATTATACACCACTATTTTTTAATTAGTACAAAAAATTTAACGGGGCACTAAGTATCTTTAACTGATCATATTTATGTAATTAAAATATAAAAACACTAAGTCCCAAAACTGTCTCAAAACTGTCCACAAAAATACGTAATAATTGGTTAATGCATAACTAAGACTATGACCGACCCGCGTACTATAAGTTGTAATAGTAGCAACCTACTCCATTGATAAATTCCCTTCTGTCCCTCTGCGCCCGCGCCGCGTCCGATGCGACAAACAGTGGTAAATTGCTAGCGGAACCGAGCGTATCAATTTTTCCGTCGCAACAGTTAATTGTTTGTTTACGTTTGCCCGACGCAATGGCATAACAGTTCACATCACGGGAGTATGTAGCTATGCTTCGTGCGTACTTTTTGAGTGGAGGAATTGCAAGTACAGCAGTGTACCCACGGACTTCTTTTTGTGAGTGTACAAAAGTGAGTCGGCAAGTATCGAACAATTAAAACAGCGCATATTGGACGCTTTTGACGAAGTGAAAAGACTGTGATCTGTGTATTGACAATAGTGGTGGACATTTTGAAGGACAATAGAATTACTTGTAAGTTTAGTAAATAATACCTACTTAAGTAAATAATAATTTGAGGCGGGTGGCTCAAAATCGGTCTGTGTGGAGAACCTTGAGGGAGGCCTATGTCCAGCAGTGGTCGTCTCTACGCTGACATGATGATGATAAAATAATATTTGTAAATAGCAGATGATTCTAACTTCATAAATACGCCAAAATTACTCTTTACTTTTATTACAGAATACCTTCTTTTATTTTGATAATTATGTGTTTGCCTTCTAATTACATACCTCCGTATTTAATTACTTGTAAAACGGTAAATTTTGCCGGTCCTAAGCCCGGATAAACTATGAAGCAGAGGGTAGAATTTACAAAACTAAAAAGTAACTACCCGCACTGATTATTTTGCTTCATTTTATTGTCTAAGGCTACCTACATTATAAGTGCGACGGAAAGAATGCGTAAGAGTAGGACGGAAAGTAAGTACTATCAATGAAGTAGTGAATGGATTGTAAATTATGTCTATGATTGAGGTGAAATTTTCTACAATAAAACAAATGATTATAACTTGGCTATTTATAGATACTATGAAATTCTTATTTCACATATATGATAATAATGTCTTCGCTAATATGTCCTTAAAGATTTTGTACTAATTAAAAAAAAGTGGTGTATAACAAAAACTAGAAAATGCTCTAATCTATATAATCTTAAGCCTGCAATACATGTTGGTCGAGCTTAGGCCAACGCGAGCGTAGGCAAATTAATACAAGGCAAGTGGTACTGCCTACACGTTCGGCAAGTGTATCGAAAACCAATCCAAATGGCCAATACAGACGAATTTTGAAGAGACACTTTGGGCTCCGTCAGTTTGTATTGTGAATTGAAACACGATGGATGACGACGTAGAAGTTATTGCAGCTGCTGCTATTTATTTAATGAGCGTTTATAATTATTATGTCAGTGTATACCGCACTAAAGTTGAGAAAAAGAAAAGATGAACACGAAGGTGGTGGATGTTGAGTATTCACAAAAGTAGAACAAGGGCGTAATGGCATGCTGACAAAAATGTGGGCACTATTGGCCGAGTGCACGCGAGCGCCTTTGATTTGTGCAGAAAAACCGACAGCGCTCCGAAGTGCGGCAAGTGGTTGCGCGCGATCGCGAGTTGTGACAAGCTATGCCAAATGAGTTCTATACACGTTGGCGCTTGACTTTACTCGGCTAACTTGACGAGCGACACCGAGCGATGGCAAGACAATGCAAATATACTGTCTATACGTTGGTATTGGCCTTCACTCGGCGACGCTCGGCCAACATGTATTGCAAGCTTTAGATGTAACCGGCATTACGCTAGAACGATGATGCTAGCCCCGAGCGCTACTTACCATGGCATATCCATATTATCCATGCCGTTTTCATAGGACGTTGTTTAGGATTCTTGGAATTCCTTAAAATACTTATAATAATATTGTACCTAATATCTGTATGTCCATTTGTAGAATAATATCTTGAAAATAAAATTCCACATATTTGTTTCCCTTCATTATAGTCACAAAGAAACATACTAATTGGTAACAATCAGTTAAATTTGTACATAATTCTAGAAGCGGCGTTTGAAATTATGACAAGTTAGGTACACTTTAGTTGCAAATTAGCGAAATGTTGATGATATTCGTCACTTCGCATCTATAGTTCTTATTAGTTTTAGTGGTTTCAGGCGATAAAATATCTCAGTTTTCCGATAGCAATAACAAAATCTCTTTAAAATTATCGATCTTGCGATTTAATTTTAATATATCTTATAATACTAGAAAGTGTAATAGTTACGGTTTGCATAATTATAAACAACATTCATTTACCTTGGATACAATTTGTTATTGAACATAAAATCTACAATGTCGATTGTAATAAACTTGTTTCTAATTGTATATAGGGCTAGAATAGGACCCAGACACGACAGAAACAATCTAGAACGCCCAGACACGACAGAAACAATCTAGAACATTCCCCGAGTGACTGATATGGACTAATTACTAAGAACGAAAAATAGGAATTTAATTTCGGGAAATGGGTGACGATATTGAGGAAAAATGTAGACTTCTCAAAGATATAGAAAGGGCATCGTTTCAGAATACTACTTGGTATATGATTCTAGGTATTTATATCTTTTTTGTGATGAAGGGGCCTAATTAAAGACTGAACTAATGGCGTAGTTTTTCGAGGAGTCACGTTGCAGCTTTACATTAGATCGAGGATTATTGCGTCAATCCCATATCGTACGACAATTTTTGTAATTTGAAACGTTTTTTTTTCCATATCTGGGTGTTCTTTGTGTGGATTGAATGTTGGTTTAGACACCCGTGGCACACAATGCAGATAATTATGTCTCTCTTAAAAAAAAATGAGCGTAAATTACTGTCTAATGTTATTACCGATACATAACGCAGCTAAATTATGATCTCTACAACAGTAATCAATCAGTGATATAATATTTATTTATTTATTATCTTTACATACACATAGCGTATAAAGGTGGACCTAATACCTTAGGAATTTTCTGCCAGTCTACCTGAGAGTGGTGCAAAGATTAATGGTAGGTGTATTTTAGAAGTGGAGTTTGACTTATATCTCATCATCAGCCTTTAACAGTCCACTCCTGGACTAGGCCTCTCCTTTGAAAGGAGGAATTGGCCTACTATACCACGCTGGCCAAGCGGGTTGGTATAGGGTTTGTATCAAGTTTTCCTTCTCTTACAGTGTTGTTCTCTGCATAATATGCTCCCTCTGTCGGGTCTTACGACACCCATGGGATGATATGGGGTGGTGACAATTCGTATTCTTAATCCGTCATCACGCGGACATATATATATGACTTATATATTTAATAGAAATTAATAGATATGATAATTTTTATAAAGACATTACATAAAATTAAATAATAATGATACATAAATATATATACTCACATACACATACATATTATATATACATACATAAATAAATATATAGGTACCCAAGTAATAAATATATACATAAAATATATATAAATGTTACGATACTTCTGCCAACTTAGCCAATAAAAGTTGCTTTGCCTTTGTCTTAAAGCAGTGCCTAGTGGTGGACGTCCTGACGAAGACGAAGACGAAGGTCATTCCAAAGAAGAATAGCTTGAGTAGGAAAAGAAGAGTGGATGAAAGAAGATCATATTTATGTTATTTTTCGGTTACAACAATAGACAACAATTATTTGTTTTTATGGAAAACGTATTGTTTGGTAGTTAGATATAGTTGTGATATTTGCCCATTTAAACCATGATTTTACATTTACCTATATTATATTTTTGCATTCAAATATAGATTCAAAAATCAAACGTCATCGTACCTGAGGCTCTATAAAAACAACGATACGTTAAAATAATAGGTTAGAAAATATATTATGAAGAATAATTACCGTTGTTTCAAAGAACTCAAAATGTCAAATTACTCTCGGCGTATAACAAATATACGAACGTAACAAACGAAACAGAACTACCTAAATTCTTCTAAAAGTCATTTGAAAGCAAACTGTATTTGACCAGTGAGGCGAGCCGCGGACGACGTAACATAAACGGTTCTATTTTCTACAACCCTTTGTTGAACTGAAAAATTGTTACCACATTGCGCTAAGAAATGTCGTATATCATTGAGAAATGCAATTTAAAACCGCGCGTTATCGAAAGCTTACATTATTATAGGACAGAGTTATAAAAGATTCAATTGAAAATAATAGCCATACATCCATTTCAGGATAGTGACCTCCACTGCTTGACATTGCCTACTCCATGGCTTCCTCGTCGACCGATCTTGAGCCTTCCGCATCAAACCGCTTCCCACAATTTTAACCAGATCGTCCGTCCAACTTGCGGAAAACCCCTACTGCGTCTTTGTCGAGAAAATAATAGGATTAAGAATAATTATTATCACAAATTGGGAGAGAACATGATGAAGAAACAGAAGAAGTCTTTCAAAATCCATGACTACAACATTAGATGACTAAAATAATATTTAGAGAATAATTGATTACATCTAGACGATATGTTCAGAGTCTAGAAATAATTTCAAGGATAATACGTGAAGCTATTGAAATTAAAAAATCACCCTAATTTCATGAGGGCATAGTTGGAATGTTTCTATGGCTTGGAACCTTGTTATCAGGCTAATGAAATCCAAGAAGGACAAAGTCACCAGGAGACATCAAGACACAGTGAGCACATTCTGCGTAGATAGTAACACCAATAGTTGAAAAATGATCGGGTACTTTGAGATAACTTTTAAATTCAAGAAAAATATCACCTCAGTCTGCCGCGGCCACAGTTCCTTTAAAGAAACTGAAACGTCGGCTAGTAATAATTAAAAATGTAGTTCTAGATCATTCGGTTTAAATGTAATCTAACTAAAGCCAATATATCACGATAGAATCCGTAAACCGTAGTTTGATCTCAATAATAAAATGAATTATCGCTATCTGTAATACTTTTGTTAAAGCATTCATTGTATCAGGTAAAGCAACTTCGTCGCCGTCTGATTTATATATGGATGACAAAAATTCACGCCCCGTCGTGCCTCGGAGGGATCATAAAGCCATCGCTCGCGACTGTCGTGAAGATCAATGACAGTCGTTGAGGGAAGTCAATGACCTCGAATACCCCAACACTGGTATAAATCATAGAATAAATCTCTTTGGGTTGAAAGGGTCACACGGCAGTTGCTCCATGAGCAAACCTAACATACCGTTGCATTAGATAGACAAAAAGCGATCCTAGGCTGCAAAATCTTGGTTACAGTCGGGATAATGCTAGGTTAATGATGTTCATGAATAATACAAAAAATGCTCAGCTCTATTGGATAATGACATTTTTAATTTGTCATCATACTCCACTAATAACTTCACAACTCTGTTATATATATTTTTTGAGTAAAAATTATGAAATAGCAACGTTACAAATTAGTTGGTAACACAATATCCTTACTATTTAGAGACTTGGGTCTATAATTTCAAGGGTGCAGCACGTAGCAACGACTTTGATGGCCAGCACTTTACTGAGCAATTTAAACTCTTGGTTCAACATAATTGATGACAGTCATTAAAATGCTGTACATAGCACACATCTATTTCGGCATCGCCAGCAAGCCGCTGATATACCGCTACCGTAGAAATTATTTTATTCGTATCATTGAATACTGCTAACCTAGCTAGAGATACCCGATCGAGTTAAGCTAGCAAGAGATGATGTAAGTATTGGTTGACCTTTAGATACGAGGCCCCGTATGAAATATGATTCGAAATTGTATTACCCTACTCATACGTATTACTTTGCTCCGGGCCGCACTGACCTATTCGTTTATTATGTGACCAGCCACTTACATATACAATTTAATTCGATTATCAAATGGCCTGCTACATAGTAGAACATAGTCTTCCACTAACTGTACAGATAGTACTCCAGTGAAAACAAAACGCCAAAGGTACAATCAAACAAGTTGGCGGTGGACCAGTTTGAAAAAAAAAACCCTTGGCTCGCTCTGAGGTTGTGAACCTGGTTTTGTATACGAGTGTCAATGTGTGTGTAAAGTAGCACTGAAAGCGACGATGTTTTGCTGAGCGATTCGATGATATTTCTTATGGTGGTCTAGCGGAAAGTTGTTCGACTGTGCAATGAAATAAAAAAACTAGCATCGCTTATAATATTACTGCAGTAATAATTTTGATCGTATACATATAATCACGATGAAAACTGAATGCACAGACAAAAACGCTTCTAAATGAAAACCAAACAAATAAACACCTACGTAGAATTTAAATAAGCAAAGTAATTAAGCTTTAATGAAATCGAAACCGGCCAAATGCGAGAATAACTCGCGAGCCGAGAGTTACCAATACCAATATTTGAAGTACTGATTGCCGGATTAAATGCGGATACACAGCCTTGTGCTACTTCCATATTTCTGACGTAATGTGCGCTCCTTACTCTATCCGCCGCTTGCCTGTTTTCGTGTCAACGTAGCTTGTGATTGCTTTGGCTTACGTTTTATGGCCCGAGATGAATTGTGTATCAACCGTCCCTGATATTTTTCTTTCTGCGGTATCGCATATATTAGTATGTGAGAGAATACCGCATTTAACATCAAATAAACTTATTGCCCTGCCAGAGGTCAATGTTATTGTTTAATGTTGTCAGAAACAAACATGTATACAATATGTTGGCTGTTAAAACGATGCTGGTTGTTTTTGAATATTATATTCAAACTATTAGTTAGTTTGAAACAACAATAGAAATAAATTGCCTCCGGTGTTCGGTACTTGTTTAATTTGATTCCAGGAATATATCGAATCGTTCGTTTCAGTTCTGCATCAGACAGCGTCTACTAGAAAACAGAGAAAACAAAACATGCAACATAAATATGAATATCTGTGTTTATGTTATTACCTGAGATGAGAAATTGAATATTTATCTGAATATTAAGTTTTTCGTTCTCATCGCCAGCAGATCGTGGCACTAATAAGCATTTGTCTGCTAAAGCTATAAATAAACTTGGATAAGTAAACTTAAATGAAAATCTATACTAATCGTATCTGAAAATCTCCTGATGATGAATATTATGCACGTAGTGTTACATGATATGTTCGTGTCGGAAAGTTTCAACGTCACAGTGGTTATTGCAATGCACGCAAACTTCAGCAATCGTGTATTTAGGTAAATAATAATCACTTGGTTTAAAAAAATATTACTGTTTGGCTCCGCCAATCAAATACAAGCCTTAAAATATACGATAATCTTAACAAGTAATTATTTTTTTCTAATTATTTGTGTAATTTCCCTCCAAAATAAAGAATACTTTAACTACAACTGCATATTCAACAAAAGTATCAGAGATCATTAACGAAATTTATCAATCCGTTTTCTTGGCGATAGGCTCCAAAATATCCTAGTGAAACGAGCAAAACTCGCGAGAATTGTTAATAATTACAAGAATAAAACGAAAGACAGAAGCTGTGGCAGATTGATCACTGTCGTAGATTTGCGGGAACAAGAAACTTCACTGATAGATTACAACAGACGAAATAAATCAAAATGTCTGTAGTTTTTACGATCCAACGATTGCTCTATTCGCAAATTAATTTCTTGTTTCTTCGGTGTCCGATTTTGTTGTCTACGTTTTAATACGTTTTGTTTATCAAATATTTTAGTTCATTGAATTATTAACCAGAATTTTGGTAGTAGAGTGTTGGTGAATTAATGGAATTGAAATTGTTTTGTTAATAAATAAACTAATATTAATTATTTTAGCATTGATTAAGCGTTCATTTTGGCCTATGCAACTTTCCCGGCGCGATCGCGGAAAAGTATGCTAAGTCTAGTCTGTATATTATTATACCTTCGACGTACACCGTAGTGGTTAGGTACTGAACCTCTGTCCAACCAAGTGGCGAAGAATGATCTAATCCTGTGATTTAGATTACTACTAGTAAGATAAAGTCTTTCAAGGTTTGTTTTTATCAAAATTATATTCACTATAATCATATTTATTTTAATGTTATTATATAGTTGACTAAAGCGTGCATCGAAAATAGGTAAGAAATGCATTTTGTATTCCTTTTAACAAGAAACCGTTTCATTCCAAGCGCTGTTCTCAAAGGCCCGTATTTTACTAATCACGCTCGAATGAGGCTCAGATAAGGGTTCCAAGATTACACATACTTTGCTACAGTGGCACTCAGTAGATACTTCTAAATTACGTCACAGGCACGATTACAGATGAAATGGAATGTGGTAGGCATGTCACTCACACGATTTACTGAAGATACTGATTTTGTAAAACTCGCGTAACTTTGTCTTCCAGGAAGTGACATAATCTATAATGCTTGTGTTATTCTATACTAATTTTAAAGAAGAGTTAGTAGCTTTATCACGGCTATGAGTCGACTGCATGGTTATAGCGTTGTAATTTGCGTTTTAGCCTCACTGCTTGATACTATGCCAGGTGTTGTGAGCTCGATTTCGAGATGGCGCAATACTTTGTGTTATCAATACTAATAAATTAAATTAAAATAAATGATTATTTATTTCGTTTTTATAAAACATATTAAGTAAGTATGTACCTTAGTTAATTAACCCATGAGAAGGCGCGCCTTAAAAAGTTACACGAACAGGCGCGCGTGAGCAAAACTCTCACGCTAGGTACTTCAAATGACGTTTTCTTTGAGGTCAATTATATTTTTAATATAAATTTGCATATTTTAATAAATTAAAAGTTTTTATTTATTTAAATAATGTGTTTTATTAATAGTTAATAACAAAAAAGGTTATGTGCAAACTAAAGAAATATTACACTTTGGCCTTAATATTTGGCTTACTTTACATAAAAATGATATAGAAAACAAAATAACAATAGAAATGGAATTATTTTATCTTACATGATATCTTGAGTTATGAGTATTTCATAATACATATGGCACATGAAAGTAACATTCCCAGGGCACACTGATATACTGCACAAAATACATGCTTTTTTTTAACGCATTTTGCTAATGTGGCATATAGGAAGTGTGGGATTTTGCGAAAGTGGCATTTTGCGAATGTGGCATTGTACGCCTAATCCTACTAGTATCTACTAGTAATAAAACAATTGGTTTGCCTAGGATATTTTTGTGCATATTTTGATTCTCTGATGCTCTTTCTTAGTTGTTCGCTCAGAGAAGACCGCGCAAGTTTTATATTTTAAGCCACTATATCATTTTCCTTGCACAAGTTACAGAGTTGCGCCCATACAAAAAGAAAATACTCTTATTGAGATCTTTTATGAATATATGAAATTATTTCGTTACTGACTGACTGACAATAGCTAGTCAGCTACAGCCAAAAATACGAGGCGCAAGAAGCTGAAATTTTGCATGTATGTTCCTTGGTAAACATAGGGGTGTCTTTAGAAGGGATTTCCCGAAACTCCCACGGGATCCGGCAGAAATAGTTGATGTGCGGGTGTAGCTGCGGGCACCCTCTAGTCTGATATAGTTCTCATGATGTTACAACACATGGGGCGAAACCACCCATTCTCCTTTGAAACGCTTGCCGATCACCCATTGTAGACCTTGTTTACTGTAAGAAACAAATAAAATATGTAAATAATATATCCACTAAGTTAGTCAATAACTGTGGACAATAACTTCGAAAAAACAATCATATCAATTTTGTTATTAAGAAAAAAAAATATTTACACGAACGGGCGCGCGATGAGCAAAATGGCGCGCTTCAAGATGCAACTCACACAAACCCATCACCACGCAGTCATGGTGGCACTGAGCAGCACGGGATTTGCGTCAGGGGAGCGGGAGTAAAATTCTAAGAAGGTACTGTGAAGCTTGTAGTGACACAGTATAGCTAAAGTTGAAATTTACAGCAAAGAATTTATGCGTGAGTAAAATGCTCATAGCGCGCCTTCTCACGGGTTAATGTTACATGACAAACGGTACTTAAATATAAATTCGATAAACTAAGCTCTCATTTGGTCAATTGACGAGTTTACTCAAAGAATAGTGATTACATTTTAAATATTCTAAAATAAAAGCCTAACCCAATACTGAATAAATAAAAGAGCAAAAAAAAATGTCACTAAGCGTGTAACAAGAATACCTGTATTTTATGAAGATCTTTCCCTAAGCTCTACTTTATCGGGCTTATTTTTCAATTTAAAAATATTTTCTTCCTGTTTCGTGTTGTATGTTTTTAGACAGGGTTGGTGGTCGTCGTTTGACTGTTGCTATATGGCTATTTTCCATCCCTTCTCTTTGCGACCCTTCTATAATGAATGAGTAAAAGCGTCGAAATAAAGTATCCAACTTTGTAAAGGTCTATTGCCCTCGTAAGAGGGGCACAAAATTGCTCAATGCGTCACTTCAAGATAAAATCTTTCTATGCGATAAGATCTGATTTGAAGAAGTTTCTTGAAGAACTAAAGCAGATGAAATAGTGCTCAGTAAGTCTGAGGGACAGTAGAGGGACCATATATTTGAGAGAATCGATAACTATTCTCGTATGGCGATCACGGATACGACGCCCGCAAACTAGATTGATAACCTAGCTAAAATCTATGTTCTTCGAGTCGTTCGACTGAGTAGACATTTATGTGACGGTTATGTGTATCTTTGGCAAATACTAAACTAAATAAACTCTTGCGGTACCATAATAAAACAAGACTGATAAACCGATCTTCTCTGAGTGTAATTACTTCCTTTTTTACTTTATGTCTTTTATTAAACCTGCCTTTTAACATAATTTTAAACTAAAAAAGTATTCTGGTTCGGCGTTACACCGAAACCGTAGGTTCTAGGCGATTTGGAGAAGGATTAATATTGTGGACTGTAGGATGGCGGTTCTTCGGCGACTAGGAAATTCGCCGCTTGGTTTCTTCGGGAATTCTGAAGCTGCTTGAATCACTCCACTACACAAATCACTTTCACTCGCGAGCGGGTTTGTTAGGATTTCTGGTATAAGCGGTAATAATTATATATAGCGGTGCAGATTGCGGAACGCGGCGGACATGAGTTCCCGAACGTCTCGAATCTTCCATTCTTTCTTCGTCGCCGTTGAGCAGGTCGGCCAATAGCGAGGCGTTTTGGGGTAGGGATTCGTGAAAAGGATCGCTCGGATTGGCCGAGCAGCGACGAACCATTGACGTTGACATAATTAATTCTTGATGGAAAGGTAGATGGCGCTACCATATCCCACCGGCCCTAAAGGGTTGCCCTTAAAAAAAAATTAACTTAGCTATGTTGAGTGTACTACCGCATAACCCATCAATAGGCTAAGACAGCGATATGATAATAAAATTAATCTAAATTAACTTTAGCGAAAATTACAAACGCAATTATAGCTAAAACTACAAACTAAATACTTAAACTAAGAGGTAGATCCAACTTCAGGCAAGATCTCACTGAGTTGGAAGCGGACAGAGACGTACAACAGGGCGCACGTAGCTCCCCTTCGCGGTTTTCACGGTAACAACGTGGGTTGTACCGTCCTTGGAAGTATGCAGTTTCTCTACGATGGCTAACGGCCATGAAAGCGGCGGAGCATTATCATGTATTATGACGATTAACGTACCCTCCTGTATAGGGGATGCAGGACTATTCCACTTGGATCTAGCCTGAAGCTGGTGTAGATATTCCGCACGCCGGCGCCGCCAGAACGACTGCACGAGTTTATCCAGCAAAGTATGTCTCTGGAGCAAGCTTGAAGAGTCTGCTTCAGGAGCCGGAAATGACGATAATGGCACTGTGTTCAGAAAATGTGCAGGGCTTAACGCGGATGGTTCTGCAGGGTTACTACTCAATGCCGTGAGCGGACGCGAGTTGATCAGTGCCTCGACTTGTTCAAGGACAGTTAAAAGCTCTTCGTAAGAGAGGATCTGTTGACCTATAACTTTGAAGAGATGCGTTTCAATTACTTTGACCATGCTTTCCCAACATCCACCGAAATGTGGTGATGCTGGTGGAATAAACTTCCAGTCAATATGATCTATGGAAGGTTCTTCCTGAAGACGAGTACGATAACCCGCGACGTGATTGAAACAAGTAGCGGGAACAAGTTCAATCAACTTACCAACGCGGTTGGCGACAAAAGTCTGCCAGCGGTGAGGAGATGAACAAATCCAAGCGAGCACTACTTTGGAGTCAGAAAACGCGTATATTCTATTAATAGGGTAGTGGGGCAAGACTGCGCCTCGAACCCTGCGGAGCAACTGAGACAGCAGAAGGGCCGTACACAACTCCAGTCTCGCAACCGAAATGGTTCCAACAGGCGAGCCCTTAGACTTGGCACAAACTAACTGCACCGAGTAGTTAGAACCAATGCGGACTTGCAGATATACGTCACCGCCGTAAGCACGCTCGCTGGCGTCAGCGAAACCTATTAAGTTGATGGTACATCAATCTAATAACCCAAGATGACGCGGAATAGTAGTTTGATTGAGCGCGGTAAGCTCAATACAAAACTGGTCCCAAGCGGCGACAATATGGTCAGGGGGTGTTTCATCCCACTCACACTTTGATAGCCAAAGCTCTTTGATCAAGAGCTTGGCGTACAAAATTGTGGGAGCCACAAAACCCATTATGTCCCATAGTCGAGCCACTGTGAACAGCATAGTGCGTTTGGTGCACTTATCATCTGGTGGTGAGACGACAAACCGAAAACTATTGCAGAATTTGTCCCAGCGTAAACCGAGAAATTAATGCGGTACAGACTTCTCAAACTCAATGTCTGGAGAAGCTTTAAGAGAATCTGGTATGCGTGCGAGAACCTCCTTAGAGTTGCTTGTCCATTTGACAAGATCAAACTGGCCTCGCTTGAAAAGCTGAATAAGCTCTTCACAAAGAGCGGAGCGGATATGACACTACAGGTAATGTCATCCATATACAAAGCGGAAGTGTAGTATAGTATAGTGTAGCGTAGCGTAGCGTAGCATAGCGTAGCAAAGCGTAGCATAGCGTAGCATAGCGTAGCATAGCGTAGCATAGCGTAGCATAGCGTAACATAGCGTAGCATAGCGTAGCGTAGCGTAGCATAGCGTAGCATAGCGTAGCATAGCGTAGCATAGCGTTGCATAGCGTAGCATAGCGTAGCATAGCGTAGCATAGCGTAGCATAGCGTAGCATAGCGTAGCATAGCGTAGCATAGCGTAGCATAGCGTAGCATAGCGTAGCATAGCGTAGCATAGCGTAGCATAGCGTACCATAGCGTAGCATAGCGTAGCATAGCGTAGCATAGTGTAGCATAGCGTAGCATAGCGTAGCATAGCGTAACATAGCGTAGCATAGCGTAGCATGGCGTAGCATGGCGTAGCATGGCTTATCATGGCGTAGCATAGCGTAGCATGGCGTAGCATGGCGTAGCATAGCGTAGCATAACGCAGCATGGCGTTGCATAGCGTAACATAGCGTAGCATATCATAGCATAGCGTAGCATAGCATAGCATGGCGTAGCATAGCATAGCATGGCATAGCATTGCTATGCTATGCTATGCTATGCTACGCTATGCTACGTCATGCTATGCTATGCTACCGACCGAGTTATAGCATAGCATAGCATAGCATAGCATAGCTAATTAGTGCTTTATCTTACACACAGTTTTAGCACCCACTTTGATTTCTTGAAGAACAGAACAACAACAAGATATAATACAATGAGAAGTATGTAACGTATGTAGGTACGGTACCCATAATCACATACCCAAATACCGTCTCAATAGCGGGCGGTAAATCATATCGCTCACTACGTACTATTTTAGTTAGTAGCAAGTGCGGAAATATTGAAGCTCCGATCAAAAGATCAATGCCTGCCGGGTTCGCAAACTCCGCGTCTGCCAGCGGCAATGACTCGAGGTGAGTGAGTGATGCTACGTCTACATTAGCGTTTGGCAATGTGTCCGAAATACGCTCCACGATAAGCGAAGAAATGTTAAAATTAATATCCCTATCAAATCGCGAATGTATTTTAACATCTACGGAACCCTTGCAATGTTTTTCTGACCCGACGATTCCTTTGACCACTGAACTAGTATTTCTAAAGTTATTCCACAATCCGAGGCGTTTGAAACATTCCAATGTTATAAGATTGGTCTGAGATGCGCTATCTAGTAGACAGCGTACCATGTGCGGCGACCCATTAACATCATAAACGATAACTTGCGCTGTCGCTAACAGTACCGTCTTAGACGCCGTACACTGCGTTTTGGCCCTGCGCGGATCATTATAGATGCGCGAGTGCCGTCCTCGCGTGCGCGTTGCCCGCGCGATGGATGTCGTACACAACGATATTTCATTCTGAATCGTGGGAGGCGCAGTTATCGTAGCCTGCACCTGCGACGTAAGTGTGTCAAGGTTAGCGGCTTGGCTTGACAACGGACTACTTTTATCAAAGTGCAACAGTGAGTGGTGTCGTTGATTACATGAACGACATCTCGTCTTACTAGAACAATCACTAGTTTTATGCTTTATACTTAAGCAATTAATACATGCTTTGTTGTCTTTTACACACTTGTAACGAGCAGTTGGATTTAGACCATTGAAGGCGGGACACTTATAGAAATGGTGCACTATATTACTGCACAGACACTTCTGTGAATTATTACTATTAGATTCCGAGCATGTTACGTAAGATTGTGGATTAGGGACCGAGTTATTATTACCTACTATTTCGCGATTTATTCAACCTTTGTTTGCTGCTGTTAGTGTGAGATGGGCTAGGTGAACTACATATTGCTGCGTATTATGAAATATTCGACACTGATCTTTGATCAACGAAATAAAACTATCAAGTGTAGGTATTTTATTATTGCGTTCCGACATCTCGAAAGCACGAATTTTATCAGTGTCAAACTTTTTTAAAGCGAGTTGTAGCAACATAAAGTCGGAAAGATCTTCTAATTTTAAGTTTCTAAGAGAATTAACCGCGGTTACGAAGTTATCTATAAACAGCTGGAAATTCGAGACAGAGGCGGCACCGGACAGTTTAAGATTTAAAGCTTAGTCAAAGTAGGTAGGACGCGCGTGTCTTGATATCTATCAAGTAGTGACTGAAATATGACCTGATAATTCTCAGCACTCGGTGTGACACCTGCAAATGCGGACTGGGCCTTCGGTGACAGTTTACCTATTAAATAGTACAACCTGTCTGCATCTGTCAGAGAACCATTATCGTGCACTGTAGACTTAAAACTCGCATAGAATAACTGCCAGTTTCGTATATCGCCATCAAACGACACAATCTCGATTGGCGGTAACTTCGGCGTGCGAGCCGCGGAAACGGGCTGTGCCGTATATTTACCCTCCAATTGCGATTGTATATGCTTAATAATACAATAAAGGTCTTCGAATGAGGTGTACGCCTGATAATTCGGTTTTTCATCAGGATTAGTAGAAAGCAATCTTGCGTTATAATCGTCTAATAACTTATGAAAATCTGTTCGAATACTATCTACTGTCATACAATAGCTGAGAAATGACTCCCTATTACTATCAGAAACGGCTGCGGTCTTTGAACGTTCATAAATGTTTTGAATACGCTCAAATAAAATATTACGTTTTGCTTCTTAGATTGTCATCTCTTTGTCTTCTGACACGCGTGACTTCTTTTGTTGTGACATGCTTTCTTTTGTATAAGCTAATGAGACCGAAACAAAATAAGAATATCTAAAGTACCTATTATTTTACCTAAGTACCTAGGCAACACTTTAAAGCGGTGGAATTAAAAGTTGCTTGAAATATGAGATTTACAAGACAACTCTGATAGTTCCAGAAATAATAATTGGATAAGTAGGTAGCTACATAAAAGTATATTACCTACTGAAGCGTGCGAAAACAACCATGTGACGGTTATGTGAATGGACTAGGAGTATAGCTAGGTGCTATAACTGCCTAGGTATATAGATATAACGAGGTTTTACGTATAAAAGGTAAATGAATCCGACTCGTATGAATCAAAAAAATGGTTCGGCGTTACACCGAAACCGAAGGTTCTAGGCGATTTGGAGAAGGATTAATATTGTGGACTGTAGGATGGCGGTTCTTCGGCGACTAGGAAATGAGGAAGTGAAAAGGTGTTGTGGTTAGGAGCCTCTTACCTTGCTCGGCTGTCCTTTTCCTTGCAAATGGCGGCCGCTTGGTTTCTTCGGGAATTCTGAAGCTGCTTGAATCACTCCACTACACAAATCACTTTCACTCGCGAGCGGGTTGGTTAGGTTTTTTGGTATAAGCGGTAATTATTATATATAGCGGTGCGGATTGCGGAACGCAGCGGACATGAGTTCCCGAGCGTCTCGAATCTTCCATTCTTTCTTCGTCGCCGTTGAGCAGGGCGGCCAATAGCGAGGCGTTTTGGGGAGGGGATTCGTGAAAAGGATCGCTCGGCTTGGCCGAGCAGCGACGAACCCTTGACGTTGACATAATTAATTCTCGATGGAAAGGTACATGGCGCTACCAGTATTCAGTTATTAATATTATGTGCCGCATATTATGAGCGTATTGATAAGAGAAAATTACGTCAATTTATTCAGGTAATTAATGATTTTTTGCAAATACTGTCGTATATATGAATAAACAACAAAATATAACTTTTTGTAGATAGGATCTACCTATAATTTATGTTTAGTTAAAATGTGTTTATCGTATGAGTTTTTTTCCGAATAAGGTGATTATAGTGGAATAAAGATACTTCTTATATTATGTAATTAAATAATAGTGGTACTTGTAAAAATATATTTGTCCTGTGGTCGAGCTCTTTAAAATTCGCATAAATTTTTAAACAAACTGAACTGGGTAAGGAATGAAGTAAGAGTGCGTTTACAAAATGCTTAATACTGTTCTCCGAGTTTTAAGTCGACATTCCAAAAACGAAAGCTTGGGGTTGTCGTGCTACGATTGCAAGTCTTTTTAATTATCTGCCAACCAAAACTTGGTCAGAAAACAAACTGTGACTTTGGTCATTAAATTTCGGATTTATGTGTTTGTTAAGAATTAATCCAAAAAAAGGCAGCGATAGCCTAGTGGAGAGACCGACAGTTTCCTACACAGACGGTTTGGGTTCGAATCCACGGCGCACACCAATGACTTTTTGGAGTTATGTGCGTATTAAATTGTTAATTATCGCTTGTTAAATGGTGAAGGAAAACATCGTGAGGAAACCTGCATGTCTGAGACTTCTCCATAATGTTCTCGAAAGACATGTGAAGTTTGCCAATTTATATACAGGGCTCATATTATTAAGAATTATATTTCAGCCCTGGCTTGGGTTGTCACATAAATACGGAAATAATCATTTTAAAGATAAAAATAACATTTATCATTTACACGCAATTATAGAATCAAAAGGCTGTCCTTTCGCAATCCACTGCTGTACATAAGCCAATTTGCGTCAAAATAGCATTCTGTGTTAATTATAGGATTTGGTATACCTACTATACCAGGCTGATCAGACGGGTTGATATAGGATTTGATGTCCAGATTTCCGTCTCTTTCGAAATATACTATTGGCCTTAGTCGTCTTTTACGACACCCGCGGGATGACATTCATGCAGAAACGAGCCTTGCTGATTTCAGTATAAATGATCCGGTTTGACTGAAGAGGACGTAGGTGCTACCGTTTCACAGAATATTGACGTATATTAACAGTATCTATGTTGCGTTTCGTTCGGTGAATGAGTCTAACTATTGCATAGTCTTTGACGTGTTGCGGGATCAAATACAGTGAAATGATTCTAAGAAAGTGATGTATTATTGTGTATAACATACAACCCGATGTAGTAGAATGAATCTATCTCAAAAATATGTTATGTACATAGGCATATATTAATTAAGTATGTACCTAATCTAATGCTAATATATAAAGCTGAAGATTTTGTTTGTTTGTTTGGTTGAACGCGCTAATCTCAGAAACTACTAGACCGATTTGAAAAAAATTTCGGTGTTAGATAGCCCATTTATCGAGGAAGGCTATAGGCTATAAAACATTACACTATGGGCCACGGGAGCTGAGCAGTAGCCCTAAATAACGCAGGTGTAACCGCGCGCTCATCTAATGTAGTATAAAAGAGTGCTCAACATTATGATACAAATAAACACTTTTTCATTCAATTCTTAGTCCGAAACTAGTTTTCTAGTAGACTTGCCAGAACATACAGCACCTTCCAATATTTTGGCAGTGTTGCAAGCGCTATGATCACGGATGCAGTGCAAGAGTAACCACGAAGTTTGAATATGTTATTTATATTTTCTGGGAAGTAAACATTTCATATTATTATAGGTAATATTTAATACTTTCGAAGACAATATTACTGCAGCGACCCGTGTGCCAGATATAGAAACAGTGCCTGAGTCTGATAGCCAATTATTGTCATACATTGTGAACGATATTCACTCGCCGATGTAATGGAAAATTTTATAGAAAATCTCGTTAACGTTATGTAAGTCATTGTAGTAAAATATCGGTACGTTTGCCTACGTAAAATAGTACCAAATGTTTTTCATAATATTTACGAATATGATAATATTATTCGTTGCGATCAAATGCCAATGTACTTAGTAAGTTATAAACATCACTTATGTAACTCAAATAAGCCATGATTAAACAAATGACAGCATACAATCACGTAGGTATCTATTTTTTACAAGAAAGTACTTACAATACTGTTTTTTTAATGTAATGAGTAAGTCACTTTATTTCAGATTGTTTAACCTATGATACAAAATGTATGAAATATTAAAAAATACATATATACAATAGTCCACAGAAAATGTCTTGATTTATGAATGACTGAAGATGATGACTGAACATTCATGCAGATTCTAAATGAATGTTGAGTACTCGATCGGAGAGGTCCACGGCAAAATGATGTTAAAAATACACCGCTTGTACTGGTGCAGAAATATTTGTGCTTTCGTGACTTTCCATATTCCAAGGGAATTTTTCGTTTGCCATTTGTATTTCTGAATTGGTTTAAATCGTCATCACATATCTTTCTACTCAACAAACATATTGGCTACCCATATGGCGTAACAGTTTGAGCGATTGGTTATTGCAAGAAAGATTTGGAAAAATGTTCTACATTACAAACTTTTGTTCTAGTCATTAGAATTTTGACTCAAAATTGGCTCTACCAGTAATGCCCGAGTTGGCGACTTCATGTTAAGTAAGCTATTCGCATGTTGCCATCAACAATGCAATGCAAAGTTCAGAATGCGAGCGAAACTCAAACATGTAACACGGTATTAATATTTCAATGGTGTATTCTATTACAAACGGAGTGTTTTGAACGATAGTGAGCTACAACTAAGTTAATTATTTATGGGTTGCTACACATGAAACGTGCCCGATCTCCATACATTATACATATGTGTTTATGTATATGTGAGTCCGCCCTGTATTATGAATGGGTTTGCGATGGACGTTTATTAAATTATATGTGGACGAGCGCATTTTTCCTTATAGAGCAATGCTTAAGAATAGTTGCGTAGGTAGGCCATTGTTTGACTCGTTATTTCTTATGAAATAAGGCGTCTCAGTTGTCCTGTCATAAGTGTCACCTTAGATGAAAAGTGTGAAGCGTATGTACTTTCCTATTTATCGGAATCCTCGGAATTAAATATATCTTTGTAGTTATATCGTAATATGCACAATATTCTATATTTTCGTTATGATATGGTGCAATTTAATACTTAACCAATGAAAGTGGCCGGCATACCTGGTAACAAAGAACGATAAAAAACCAAGCAAGTGGAGTGCGCATCACATACAAATCTGAATACTTACTGCAATTTTACTACTACTGGTACACTCACTACGTACTACAGACCGCGTAGTTCTCTCCATTCGTCATGTAGTCTACCCTGGATATTTTTCCAAAGGGCGTGCTAGTCTATAGCCTTGTGCCTAAATACCTTTTCTTTTATTATTTGTTGCGTAATAAATATGTAGAGGAAGAAAGGTGTGGTGTTCCTCAAACTACAGGGAGGATCCTCTGACCAGGCTGGGTAGTCGTGCTTGGTGGACAGCTGTCCGACGGAAGTACTTTGGAACTTGTAGGTATATATAGTAGCTCGGCGTGTGCTAATTCTGCTTGTGAAGTGTAAATCTTCAAATATTATGAGTTTATAAAAATAAGTTCACCACTATCAAAATCAATATATATCTTAAAAAGGAAATCTAAAATCTCGTCAGCCATCACAATATATTGAGCAAGTTGTATCGGTTGAGTACTCCAGAGCACTCTGTGTCAAATTGTGCGAGCGACATAAAGCATGTGAATACGAGACAACCGTAGAAAAAGTAAATGCCTGTATAATTTAAATTTAGCATAATTTATCACAGCTCCGCTGTCTTTGAGGTTTTGTTTGAGATTAGATGTAAAAGGGTTATTGCGGACATAATTACAAAGGCGTGGTATTTTAATCCCGTCAAAGCCTGGAACTTGAAACAACATCTGCTGACAAGTTCGTTAACGTCTTTAAATTAATTTTCATTTAATTTTTTCAATTGCCGACGAAATTAAAGGAAGTTTTTTGTTTCTTGACAATGCGAGATGAGACGGAGAAACTTTATTCTCCGTCTACGTGGACGTAGCAACATGCCTGCGAATGCGACTACAATGAAGGTATAATAAATTTTAAGATCACGGACACACAACCGAGGCGTCGAATTCACCAAAATCCAATTAAAATTTAAATAGAACCCTTATCTCTGAACAAGAATTAATTAAGAGCAACGATTTATCGCTATTATCATTGAAATTTCATATAATAAAATATTCCGTGCCAAACTTTATCTGAAAAAAGAAAATAAAGCAAATTTGTCTGTAAATCATTACCACTTAATTTTATGTAGCGGGCAGATATTTTAATATTATCATTATTAATACTTTAATATTTAATAATGCGGTTGGTTTCTTTTAATCGAAAATGTTTCGCTTGTAGAACGTTGTTATAACGCTATCTTTTTATAAATGAACGGCTATTCAGTGATGGCAGTGGCCAGACCAGCGGCGATTGCATGGGAAATTGTTAATTCTATTGGAGCGAAACACATAGGAAGTGAAGTACCGCGAACGCTGCGACTTGGCAGCCGTCCAGTCAACGATTCTGCTTTACTATGGCGATTATTTTCACTGGTGCACTATTCAAACTGCTTCAAAATACGACTGAATAGACACGAAAGAATTTTCGTGTGCAACAACCGACCGTAATGACCGTTTATTCTTTGAAACACGCTCGGTGGAAATCCGTAAATAGGTACAAAGTACCAGTAGACGCGACGTTCGAGTTCCCCTTTCGAAATGTTTACAATTGTTATTATATGGGCCGCCAAGCAAAAAAATATTGTTTTTTTCGTAATTGTCGTCTTCAAAGGTTTATTCTTGAAAATTGGTATTCGATAAAATTTGAATTTCTGATGATGTTTATTGTTTTTATAAATATTAAAGGATATTATTTAAGATTCAAAAACTGCTGCTATAAATTTCAGTTTGTTTTTGGTTTAATCATGATCTACACTGCATGTTTGAAATAGAATAAGTTTTTATTATAAGT
Source organism: Euclidia mi (assembly GCA_944739405.2). Classification (NCBI taxonomy): domain Eukaryota; kingdom Metazoa; phylum Arthropoda; class Insecta; order Lepidoptera; family Erebidae; genus Euclidia; species Euclidia mi. Next base: position 47,235,941 of record OX123182.2, on the reverse strand, counting down.
CAAATCGATTAGATCGATTGAGTAACATTTTGTTTAGTCTATTGAAAATTTCTGACAATGGTCACACTGAACTGTCACTTCCGTTCGCTTCCTTGAAAAAATTAACACGCCGTTTGCAAGCTCGCGTGCCTTGTACCTAAATTAAATTGATCGCCCTTTGAATTAACGCGAATTGAATCAATTGTAATTAACTTAATACGTAATTGCCGCTTTTGACTTCCGGCAAAGTTTGTTGTAAATTGATGACATATTGAACATTTTTGTGAAAAGTTTTGTGAACCGCAACGTGCATCGTAGTCTGGAGAAGGACTTCGCCGAATTGTAAACTGGTATCTATTGATTCTCTTGTTATTTTGGCCAAAATTATAAGTTAATCTATAGGTCCACTTCAAGAACATCACCAGGATATATAAGGTAAAATTTTCATATAACTACATCATAATTTGTCATCGCTGAGAATCTCAGCAATGTGTGTCAGACATTTGATTGCTTTAGGACAACTGGATGAATATAAATTAGCTTCCACTGTGCCTACAACCAATTCCCAGTAAGCCTACGGTAATTCTAGACATAATTTGGTGCAGAGCTGTAGTTGAAATTTAGCCGCTGTTGCATTACTGAGTATAAACTCAGATTGGTATGAGCTTGTATCTTATCACCTTGTAGACAGTATTGTAGTGTTTGTCAGGTCAGTTATTGTCTAAAATACATAATATTTAATTGTATAAGTTGACCTAGATAATTTGAAACACATTGTCACATAACCTCAATCAGTAATTGTTGATTTGTATTGTTGAAAAATCTAACTTAAATTTGTTGTTGCATTAATAAGTCAGTTTGTTTGGATACATAACAGCTGTATGTATCAATAAATTTAGTAAATTTAGTTTATTGCATATATTCATAAACATTATAACCAACTTGACCTTGCCACTTGGGCGGGTCACATTAATAAACTTTGTTTTGTTATAATATAAAGATAATATTGTTAGGTAACACATATTCTGTGCTTACTTCCTATTGTATATCATAAATAACACAGTTAGTCTGTCTGTTGCAAATAATTAATTAATTAAGTTGAAGTTTCAACTTTATTAATTTGTTATAAGTTATAAATTTGATAACTTTGATAACTTTGACTTTGTTTTGTGTCAATATATATTGAAACTATTAATTTTGTTGGACAGTAGATACCTGTCACTTGCCTGCACTTGCAGTAAACAGGCTAATACTTTGTTGGTTTCAAAGAATTGAGAAAAAGTAAGTTTTGATTGTTAATATTGTTTAACGCTTGTCCGGGCTCTTTTGAAATTTTGATTATGTCAGCTATCAAGGACTTGCGTGCGGCTGCTGGTGCTATTGCATCAGATTTGCGCTGGTTTGCCTCAGCCAGTGCTTTAGTGAACCGGCCTGATCGCCAGCAGGCCCTACTTCAAAGGTACGAGCGGATTGACGATCGCCTGGCAAGTGTGGAACAGCAATTCCGCACTTTCAGCACTTGCTGTCTTGAAGTGTCAATCAATGATTTCACCGCTGACCAGCGAAATAAGGTCAGCGAAGACTATGCCCAGGTCTTAGACCTGTATGATGCTGTCTCCAATACTGCGAGACAACTAGTTGCGATAGGGAAGGGCAACCCGGCCTGAAGCAGGAGCTTCCTAGGTCAGCACCGGGGCTGGTGAGTAGGCTCCCTACTTTGGACCTCCCCCATTTTGATGGCTGCCTAGGAAGCTACCTGGGCTTCGTTAATTTGTTCGACAGCCTAGTCCATGATAGGGCTGACCTTCGGCCGGCACAAAAGTTGGCCTATCTAATGTCGGTTCTGGATGGGGAGGCTAAGGGCCTCATCCAGCATCTGCCCGTGTCTGACGAGGCGTACCAGACGGCTCGGGACCTAATCACCCGTAGGTACCATAATAAGCGTGGCCTCGCCGACACGCACATCGAGCAGATTTTGGGTTTGCCGACGCTCACCCGGGTCTCTGGGTTGCGCACCCAACTTTTGAACCCGCTCTTGGTGGCCATCAACGCACTTAAGTGCCTTGACCTGCCCGTGGACCAATGGTCCTATCTATTGGTGCACATTGTACTGAAAAAGCTGCCTGCCGACCTGAGGTCGCGTTTTGAGCAGCGCTTTGGTGGGGATAGCGCGACCCATCTGCCCCCCTTTGCTGACCTGGAGAAGTTCCTGGAGGATGAGTGCCGGGTCTTGGACAACTCCGGTGGTGACACGCCGGCTAAGTCGCAGCCGCCCAAGGTCAAGGAGCAGGCTCGCGTTCACACTCGAGCCAATGTTGACCGGCGCCCTCCTCGCTTTGCAGTCACGCAGAGCCCAGTGGAGTGCTCCTACTGCAAGGTCACGGGGCACAGAACGACCAGTTGTAGGGCATTCTTGGACCTTCATGTCGCCTCTCGTAGGCGCATCGCGAATGCCCGCCGCCTTTGCTTCTCTTGTTTGGGGTCCCACTACCAGCGAGACTGCCCAAACTCTCGCCCCTGTCCTCACTGTGGAGGACAGCATTTGGACATTCTCTGTATGAATGCCAGAGAGGTTGGCCGCTTGTCCAACCAGCCGACGCCGCGCACGGGCGGGTGTTTTGAAGGTGGCAGCCGAGGCTCACCGGCGCGTAGCCGAGAGTCGCCTCGCTCAATTGATCGCCACTCACCCCGCTTGGAGAACCGTAGCGTGCGCACGCCTCCTCTCTCTCGCGCACCTGAATGTGCCGCGCAACGTCACCAGCACCATGACTGCTGCCCCAGGTATTCCCCTCCTTTGGCGGAGCGTCCCCGCCTTGACTCGCGCCCACCTCGTTTTGGGCGGGTGCGTCATTATGACCCCCCACAGATGGCGCGCGGATCGAGTCATCGCGCTTTTGAGGACTTCAAGCCGCACCCTCATTTTGATTTGCCTGGTCCTGGCCAACGGTCGCCGCCCAGGCAACAATAGGTCATTGATCCCTGCCCTATAACGCCAACCTCCCCCATTGAGACCGTTATCCTACCAACGGTTGCTGTTAGGGTCTGGGGACCCACGGGGACCTCTGTTATTGTCCGTGCTATATTGGACACAGGTTCACAAGGTTGCATTGTTTCCACTTATTTGGTAGGGCAGGTTAAATTAAATATGGGCTCTTTTCCAGATTGTATACGGGGTATAGGTGACGTAGCCTCTAATGTTGAAGGGCAAGTTAAGGTTTTGTTTGGCCCTGTTGGATCTTCACACCCGAGGATTAAAACCTCGGCTATTGTGTTGAAGAATATTTTGGGTATGCATCCACAGAAGCAGCTACCTGCTGCTGTGGTGAATTTGACATCGGGATTGGAACTGGCAGACCCCACATTTGACACACCGGGACAAATCGACTTGTTGATTGGCTCTGATGTCCTCGGTGGAATTTTGATTGGTGGGAAACGGGTCTTGGTGCCAAATGGTTTGACTGCCATCCCGACCATGTTTGGATTTGCTTTGATGGGACCTGTACCTAGGGACCCCCCTCCACCCGAACTTGATAATTTGTTGGCTGTAGGCTCTGCTCTCTCTGATGCAGTTCAGAGGTTTTGGGAGTTAGAAGAGCCGCCTCAAGCTACCCGTTTGAATCCAAAACATGAGGAGTGCAAGCTGTTCTTCTAGAACAACACTGGTCGACTCCGTTCTGGTCGGATTATTACGAGGCTACCCTTCCTGTCTGTTCGGCCTCCGCTTGGTGAGTCACGACCTTTAGCCGAAAAGAGGTTGTTGGCCATGGAGCGCCGCATGGGTCGTGATTCGGAGCTCAGACAGAAGTACATTGAGTTCATGAGGGAATATGAACAGTTGGGACACATGTCTGTGTCAAATTTGGATTGGCGTTCGGTGGAGCATTACTTTCTCCCGCATCATGCGGTATTGAAGCCATCGACTGGCAAGCTGCGCACAGTGTTTGATGGTTCTGCGTAGACTTCAACAGGCGTATCCTTGAACCAGTGCTTGCATTCTGGTCCCAAGTTGGTCAAGGACCTTTGTGACGTCATCACCAGCTTCCGACGACATCAGGTTGTCTTTGTGGCCGATATAAAAATGATGTTCAGGCAGACGATTATCCACCCTGATGACCGTCGCTTCCAGCTGATCCTTTGGAGAGAGTCTCCTCGCGATCCCATGGTCGTCTACGAGCTCAATACAAATACGTCAAGCCCCTACTTGGCAATACGTTCTCTTTGGGAGCTCGCAGACCGCGAAGGCCTACGTTTCCCAAGAGCCTCCGCCATCTTGAAGGACGATATTTACGTCGATGACATTTGCTCGGGCGCCTCCACAGCGGACGAGGCGATCCTCCTGCGGGACGAATTGATAGGTATTTTGGCCTCCGCTGGTTATGAGTTGCGCAAATGGATTTCCAACTCGCCAGCGCTTTTGGAAGGCTTGCCAGAGGATCATCAGCAAGATCCACATTTGTTTGAGATTGTTGACAACCCCGCCATGATGGCTGTCCTCGGCGTTCAGTACAGACCAGTCCAAGACATCTTTACATATAACGTAGACTTGAAATTGCCGTGTTCTTGGACTAAACGTCTCGTATTGTCTACTGTCGCCAGAACCTTTGATCCGAATGGTTGGATCTGTCCAATTATATTTTGGGCAAAATGCTTCTTGCAGAAGCTTTGGACAGCAGGATTGACCTGGGACGAACCTCTGCACGGCACTCTTGTTGAGGAATGGACCTCTTTTGTATCCTCACTTCCTGCCGTCAACGAGATCTCCTTGCCTCGTCCCATCCTTCCTCCCGGGAAGTACAAGGCCACCCTTCACGGGTTTTGTGACGCCTCGGAACGTGGTCACGCCGCCGTGGTGTACTTGCGCACAGTTAGTGCCTCAGGTCAGGTGAGGGTTTCCCTGATCATGGCAAAGAGCAAGGTGGCACCCCTTCGGACATCTCTGACCATTCCAAAATTGGAGCTCTCGGGAGCAGCCCTTCTTGTACGCTTGTTGAACCACGTGTCCAGTACTTTGGGTAAAAGCATTTGCATTAATGGGACCTACGCCTGGACAGACAGCCAAATTGTTCTTTGTTGGTTGAAGGCTTCTGTCCACACTTTGGAGGTATTTGTCGCTAATCGCGTTTCCCAAATCCAGAAATCCGAAGTCAAACTTGTTTGGAGACACGTGCCAGGTGAGCTCAATCCCGCTGATTATGCCTCGTGCGGATGCTTGACGCCTAGTTTGATAGGTCATTCGCTGTGGTGGGGTCCGGAATGGTTGAGTCGACCAGGAATTGATTGGCCTCGAACGCCAGTTTTGAATACTTCTAATTTGCCGGGTCTACGAACACTCGCTCTTGAGAAGGTGGAATGCGCCTTCGACCCCGATTTTTTGTTGAATCGTTACAGCTCCCTCGACAAGTTGTTAGGTGTCACTGCTTGGATAAAGCGTTTTGTTTTTAATTTTAGGCACCCACAACAGAAACGACTGACACCGTTTCTCTCACCACAGGAACGACAGGAGTCCCTCACCTTTTGGGTTCGTTCTGTGCAATTGGCGCATTTTGAAAGGGAGATTGCTATCCTCAAGTCGGGGAAATCAAAATTGTCGGGAGCTGTATCTAAATTGAACCCCTTTTTGGACGAAACGGGTCTCTTGCGCGTTGGAGGGCGTCTCAAGAACGCCAACCTCCCTTACGGGGCTCGTCACCCCCTTTTGTTACCTAAGGACGGTCATTTGGTACGCTTGTTGGTAACTGACCGTCACCTTAAAAATTCGCATGCTGGTTGTAATGCCTTGTTGGCCATTTTGCAACGCGAGTTTTGGATTTTATTTGCCCGAAGAATTATTCGGAGTGTAGTCTTTCGCTGCATCCCTTGCTATAAGCTCAAGGCTTCTACCATGCAGCCCTTGATGGGGGACTTACCGGCAGATCGCGTAACTGAAAGCAGGACGTTTGACGGTGTTGGCACGGACTTCGCTGGTCCTTTTTTGGTGAAAACGTCGACACTTCGAAACAGCAAGACTGTCAAGGCCTACTTGTGTGTTTTTGTTTGTCTTTCCACAAAGGCCGTACACTTAGAACTGGTCTCCTCGCTTACGACCGAGGCGTTTGTAGCCACATTTGATAGATTTGTATCCCGCAGAGGGCTGCCTTCCTTGATCCGTTCTGACTGCGGCACTAACTTCAAGGGCACGTATAATTATTTGAATGAAGTTGTTAATTTTCTTGAAACCAACAAGGCTGATATAGGTGATAGGCTTGCCCGACGTGGGATAAATTGGTTGTTTTCCCCACCAAATTGTCCACACTGGGGTGGTATATTTGAGGCCGCCGTAAAATCGGCCAAAACGCACTTGCGCAGGACAATCGGTGAGTCTGTCCTTACATTTGAGGAACTCGCAACTGTGTTTTGTAAGATTGAGGCCGTTTTGAACTCTCGGCCATTGTGCCCGATCTCCTCAGATCCGAATGATTTGGAGGCCCTTACGCCGGGCCATTTTTTGATTGGTCGCCCACTTGTCGCCTTGCCTGAGTACCCCTACATTGATACGAGACCTGGTCGTCTCTCGCGTTTTGAATTGGTACGCCAGATTACTCAGAGCTTTTGGAAACGCTGGAATTTGGAATATTTGCACATACTCCAGCAACGCGTTAAGTGGACCGACAAGACCGATCCACCCAAGATTGGTGACCTCGTTTTGATCAAGGAGGCTAACCTTCCGCCACTCAGATGGCGCAGGGGGCGCATCCTTCGTTTGGTAACTGGGGCTGATGGAGTTCCCCGATTTGCTGAGGTCTTGGTGGACGGTTCGATTCTGAGGAGAGCGGTTGCAACATTGTCACGTCTACCAACCGATTAGCGGACCAGTAGGCCGGTCCGGGGCGGGTGGATGTTTGAAATAGAATTAGTTTTTATTATAAGTCAAATCGATTAGATCGATTGAGTAACATTTTGTTTAGTCTATTGAAAATTTCTGACAATGGTCACACTGAACTGTCACTTCCGTTCGCTTCCTTGAAAAAATTAACACGCCGTTTGCAAGCTCGCGTGCCTTGTACCTAAATTAAATTGATCGCCCTTTGAATTAACGCGAATTGAATCAACTTGTAATTAACTTAATACGTAATTGCCGCTTTTGACTTCCGGCAAAGTTTGTTGTAAATTGATGACATATTGAACATTTTTGTGAAAAGTTTTGTGAACCGCAATGTGCATCGTAGTCTGGAGAAGGACTTCGCCGAATTGTAAACTGGTATCTATTGATTCTCTTGTTATTTTGGCCAAAATTATAAGTTAATCTATAGGTCCACTTCAAGAACATCACCAGGATATATAAGGTAAAATTTTCATATAACTACATCATAATTTGTCATCGCTGAGAATCTCAGCAATGTGTGTCAGACATTTGATTGCTTTAGGACAACTGGATGAATATAAATTAGCTTCCACTGTGCCTACAACCAATTCCCAGTAAGCCTACGGTAATTCTAGACACTGCATGTCTTAGACTTTCATTAGGGTTTGTAGAGATTTAAGGGCTTAAATATTATTAACAAACGATGGTCATAAGTGCACAATCACAGAGTTTACGTGTCTGCTAGAACAATGTTACATTGATTCTGAAACTGTATAGTTGCATTGTGTCGAGTCTGTACCTTAATCACAGCATTAGCCTACTAACTAACAAGCCATTATTTCTCTAAAATTTAAGTCAATTAAGCCGGGTAGGTACATAGAAATAAAAACAAAGCACCACAAACTCAAAAACATCCTGCCTGTCGGCTCAAATATCTTGTAGTCAAAATAAATAATGTTGTTCTATGTCGGACATTTTCCATAACGATTACTCGGTAATTAATTTACAGTATTACTTTCCATTCGTGTTTCCATTATCAATGGGGTAAAATAACATTGCTTTTACCCGGAATATTGTATAAATATAGTTATATAGAAAAACAATTACGCGACGAGCCAACAGGGACGCTCATTTTAGAAAAGTATTGTGCATTATATTCTTAGAAAGGGTTATATTGGGTTGTTATAGGAAAACGATTATTACCTTCCCTATTTTGAATATTGTGCGCCGAGCTACGAAACTTGTATGAACAGATGACGTAAAAGTTAGTGGAGTATGGATATTATTTACTTTAGTTGCGAAATAAATTACGTCTATTTATAGGACTGATTGCTCGAATGTCGTAGTGATTTCAACAGTTGCCTAACCGTTTAGAACTGCACAAGACAATATTTTGTGTAATCTATAAATTGTTGTTTGGACTCTGGGTGTAATTTGTTACCGTAAATTGAATGTTTAAAAAGCCTCCCGCGAAACAGGATTGCCTTAAACGGGATATTTCTTTTTAAGACGAAAAGAAAGTAAATATTTTTGTACGTATATTGCCCAGCAGACAAACTTGTGACAAGTTTGATTTTTCTTTGATTCTAAATTGCTGCGTCAAATATGATGAGACAACTTTATGACAATAAAGCTGCAATATTGTTAAGTCAAATATGAAGTTTCAAGTTTGCGACAATATTGCTCAAATATTGCTATGACAAATATGATATTTCTAGTTTGAGGCAAGCTTGATGCAAACTTCACCGCTGCTATGACGCGCGCGCGAGACTCGCGCCACCTATTTGCTTGATCCGTTCGGTAAAGTTCGGTTAACTTCGGCTCGGATTTTGGTTGAGTGACCGTTTGCTTGTTGTTAAAATAATTTTCTTCTGCTAAAGCTTCTTACTAGTATATCTAATTACCTAGTTCAATAGTTCATAAATAATTTTTAGTTCATAATTAGCAACTATATACAAAGGTACTCTGTGATTGTGCAAAGTTCAACTTGCACCCGATCAGTTTGTGCTTGTAAATTATCCTTTTTGTTTTGGCGGAATTGAGGTAAGTCTCTTTTATTTTTTGTAGCTTCTGGCTGTATTCACATACAATCTAAAATAAAAAGTCCATGTTTAATATTATTTACAGCCTCACAGGGTTTTAGATGATGTATCTAGTTGGTTAACCTCAAAAAAATTACTGTCTTATTGATATTGCACACATGGGTATCTTTATTATTTTAGTCTAAAATTCAATTCAATTATTGCCACTCTGTCTTTTCTTCATATTTCATTAACACGATTTAGGCTATATAGCGCTAAGTAAACCAAAACAAAGAAGGTTGGAGTGTAGGGGTGTGCAAGGTGCAAGGGGATTGGGACAGAAAATTTCGGCGAAAAATTTCAAAATCATAATATTGACTGTTTTTTGATTTAATTGCTTAGAATGGCTAAAAACAAAGATTTTTTGCTCTTGACAATTTTAATCTCCGATTAAGGGTTCACCGTCAAAATCGTCTTGAAAATGGGCGCGTTACTATAGCGTTCGACACTTAAAAAATTTGGATGAAAAATTTCGAAATCGACGGATTTGAGATTTTTTGATTTTATTGCATAGAACAACTAAAAATAAAAGCTTTTTTGTCTTGATGTTTTTTCCACCGACCAAGGGTTCAGCCTCAAATCGTCTTTATGTCGTCGCGTTACTGGTTACTCAGTAGGTAGGATAGCGGTGTCTTTTTACTTGACGGAGCCCTGCTCCGTCAACTTCAGGGTCACAAGGGACCTAACACAACCTATTAAGTTTCCCGAGTGGAAACGAGATTCATAAATCAGCCGATCGTAATATACGACATGAAGGCCGGCATCAGTTTCGTCAACTTATTAGGTTATGTAAGGTTTCCTTGTGACCCTGTATCCAAAAATAGGTGCCCGGTGCGTCGCAGGGCTCCGTCAACTTAACTTAAAAAACATCGCTGTCCTGTCTACTTGGTACCTAGTCCTACTTAGTACTTAGTTAGCGACGACAGATGACGATGATTTGAGGCTGAATCCTTGGTCGGAGGAAAAAAACATCAGGACAAAAAAGCTTTTGTTTTTAGTTGTTCTATACAATAATAGCAAAAAAATCACATATCAATTGATTTCGAAATTGTTCTTCAAAATTTTTCTAAGTGTCGAACGCTACCAATAGTAACGCGCCGATCTTGTTCAAGACGATTTTGACGATGAACCCTTGATCGGAGAAAAAAAATGTCAAGAGCAAAAAGCCTTTAGTATTAGTCCTTATATACAGTTCAAACAAAAAAAAAATAATAAGTTGACTTTTGAGATTTTTCATCAAAATTTTTCTAAGTCCAAAACAAAGACTTATATTGTTATTAATGATTTTCTAACAATTCTGAATGCAATCATGTCATAGCTTCAGTTTTTAGTAATATTTATGTAGGTTTTTAATTTATTTTCTTCAGGAAGGAGTAAACATGGCTCGAAAACCCTTTTACTAATGTCATGATAACCTAGATGTCTAATGTAAATGATAACCTAGATTCCTGTTGACGTGACGTTGTACGCACAGAGGAGATGGTAAACAAATTTCTAAGGAATAGGGGTGACCCCGACGAATCATGGTCACAACATCAAATAAAAGTTCTTAAAAGATATGGTATGTCCTTTATTTTTCTATATAAGTTATTTAAGAATTATATAAACTTTTGGGTTTCACTACTTCTTTGAAACTTAATTTATTTTTTTAAACCAGTTAAAAAATTCATTAGAATTTCAGAAACTTATAATGAGGCACGTCTCCGCTTGAAAAAAGCAGAAGAAATCTCCAATTAAGACTGATGATAAAGTCCTCATACGAAAAAGAAAGTTTAAGAGAGTATATTCACCTAAAGATTCGGATTCTCCGGATGATTATCCCACTAATTGTCCTTCTGGTAAAGATTTTAACGATTTTTTTTGTATTTTCCTTTACATGGGCCATTCAGATGTAACTTGCTTTTTATTACAGGCAGTATTCTTGAAATGAAATGAAATTGTTTTTTATTTGCAACTCCAATGCAGTAGTGACAGCAATATAGTGAGAAATGGAAAAAAGAAAAACAGTTTTTGGATCGCAAATAAGGTACCTGCGTCATTATAAGTTGCAGAATCAGGTGAGACTGCATCACTGATCTTCCCGCAGGACCTACTTACTTACATACATACAATCTCTTAAAACTAGTTATAATTAATTATAAATAGTACATACACTATGAATTAATATATAAATATCAAATAAATAAATAAATATACATACATAGATTAAATAATCATAATAAAAACAATCTTTCTCTTAGCGTTATCCCAGTTTCAGTCTGGGGTCCGCTTTCTAGTCTAACCGGATTTGGCTGAATATTAGCTTTTCTACGGAGCGACCGCCTGTCTGACCTCCGCAACCCAAAGGGATAGCGATATTCCATGGTTTAGACTAGTGTCAGTTTATTTAGAAGGTACTGACGCCCTGTAACGACTGTCAAAGATCTTCATGACAACCGGGACCGACGGCTTAACGTGCTCTCCGAGGCAAGGGACAAGCGATAATTAACAATTCAATACGCACATAACTCCGAAAAGTCATTGGTGCGCGCCGTGGATTCGAACCTGATACCCTCTGCATGGAAGTCTGTTGGTATATCCACTCGGCTATTGCTGCCGATCATAATAAAAACAATACAGAATAAAAACTTCTTAAAAATAATGCTCTGATATCACTTTAAATAAATAACTTTTTATGCGTTTCAGAACGCTTTACAATCACGTCTTGTCACACTTGACAGATGGTGTGGTGTGTTCGATCAGCCATTGCAAAAATTGTGCCAATATTAAAAACTAATTTATAAGATACAGTCCGTTCACAGTTATTTTACCTCTGACAGATGTCGGTGTTTATTTTCTTTATGTTGGCTTTGTACTCTGTGATGACAGGATTGTAAAATAGGGTTACCCGTGCATAACATTTTACCCAATATTAGTGGAAATGCTTCAAAAATTCAAGCGCTTGAAGCTCATGGCCGCAAAGTGGTTAGATTGCCGCCATACCACTGCGAGCTAAACGCAATTGAACTTATGTGGAGTCTCATTAAAAGGCGAGTCACAAGCAAAAATTTAGGACAAGAGGCAACCAACATTGTGAATTTAGCTGAAGAAGCTTTTCAATCTATCACTGCAGAAGACTGACAAAAACAATGCAAACATGAGCGCCACATTGAAGACAAGCTTCGTGAAACATATGAGTCTACGGATGCTGAAATGGACAGGTTCATAATAAAATTAAATTCTGAGTCTGATGCAGAATCTGACAGCAGTTACGAATCATCATAACATTGGCAGTCCACATGAATTATTCTTATACACTCACGCCTGTTTCCATGCAGGGGTAGGCAGAGGTGTAAAATTACACCCACATCATTCTTATTCAAAATAAATATGAAAATTAAATTTGCAGTTTTTGTATTTGATAATTGGCGTTACCTCACGTTAGCGTAATTATGATGCGTTTACCTTTGTATATTAAATAGACAACATTTTTATTATAACTACTTATCTTTATAGGAAATTAGTTATTTCGTAAGAAAATAAATGTACATGCATATAGCCTTGCCAATATCAAGAGGTTTTGTTACAAACATTACTTCCAAATATTTATTATGATCGCTTAGGCAATAAAAATATAAGTACATTTTTAGCAATAATGTATATTTAAAATGGGAGTATTATATACCAAATATAGCAACACAACGCCCAGGTTGGCCAATCTAACAGTTAGAGGTAAAATAACTGTGAACGGATTATACATTCTGCTTACATACTGTACTACAGATAATGAAAATGTCATAATATACTACGTGTTTAATATCGATTAAATGTAAGTTACCGCTTCACTGTACAATACCTATGATAATGTTTGTCGTTGTAATAATATTTGCTTAAATTTAGTTTGGAATGTGTGTACTGTGTTATTCTGGCAAATCTTCCAGTAAAGGATGACACAAGTTTTTGTAATTTGAATGAGCAGTTGAAGAATAGCCACAACAAATAATCTCTTGTAGGTTTATACAATACAATTTAAGTACTTTCTTTGGGATTGCACAAACATTCTAGTAAGGACGCAAAACTTAATTGACAAAATTATAAATACATAAATACATACATACATAGACTCACGCCTGTTTCCCCGAAGGGGTAGGCAGAGGCATATTACACGCCCACTTTTCGCCAGTGTTTTTTATCCCACGTAATAGGTGGCGAGCCCATTGCCGTTTATCGGGATATTTTGTTTGCCAGAGCCTCGTCCGTTGATCGTGAGGTGCACCACTTGCAGGTAAGGTTGGCTTGGGACCTTAAGTTCTTGGTGGGAACCCTATGCACCTAAATTATTAATAATGTTCTCGAATTAACAATTAATCAATTAAATAGTGCTGACTTCCACTTTCTTTTCATAAATTACTAAGTTATCTTAATATATAAAATCCTTGCCTTACTGACTGACTGACAGACACGCTACAGCCGAAACTATTGGGCGCAAAAGGCTGAAATTTGGCATGTATGTTCCTTGGGGACCGTAGGGGTGCACTAAGAAGGGATTTCCCGAAATTCCCACGGGATCGGCCAAAACTGTTAAATAAAAAAAATGCAGGCGTAGCTGCTGGCGTCCTCTAGTTTAATATATAATCACATTTTAGGTGAAATTCTTGGGATTGGTGGCAAAAATGCTCGTAACCTTACTACGAACATTCTTAGACGAATTTTGCTTAATGAAGTAGCAGAATTATATTCATTGACAGGAAAACCAATGAAAAATTAAAACAAAAAATCATTTCTGACAATAGAAACATGTAAAATAATCTTTCGTAAGTATTTTTATATTGTATGACTTTATAAAAAAACATATTGTGAGATAATAAGCATATAAAGCATTGTACTGGGCCAGCGCCTTACAACCTCGCAATGAAAATAAAACTAAACCAGCTGTAGGGGCTACCCCTCTTGTTTGCATTACCTACTTACCTGTTAAACTGAACGGTTATGATTAATTTATAATTATTATTTTTCTTTTTTCAGAAATCTGCAAAAAAATCTATGATGATGTAACGGATGAACATCTTAAGGAAATTATTAGTGAGTGGCTGAATCAAGCAAAAGTTAGAATAAGAAGGAGGTAAGGTTCTGAAATATAATAAACAATATTTTTTTATTATTCTAGGTAGGCATTAATTTTTTAATTTTAATCACTTATCTAATGGGTTCTATGACTTTTCATGTTCATGAACTGGTGTACATGACGACATAGTTTTAGGTTTTATTGCAAGATTGTTACTTTAACATGTTTTTACCTCTTTTAATAGTAGTTCAATTCCGTTTGTACAATAAGAGTTAATAACAATTGATTTAAGAGTTTATAACAATTTCTTTTATTTGTTTCAGAGCTGATAGTCGAACTAAAGCATCGGAATCTGAAGCTAGCGGGTATAATCTGGGCTCTAATGAATAATTTTAGACAATGATTATAAATTGTGACTTGTGTGTGTTATGTTTTCTTTAAAAAATATATAACACTTGTTATTTTCTATAGACTAGAAAGACTAAAACTAGATAGACTAGAAAGCCTACTCCTGGCTGATGATGATGAATGTTGTTAGCTAGATATAGTTTATACAGTGTCCTATCCTACCATATCCTGTTTAGTACAAATATATCTGTGATTTAGATATAATATCTAATCTGAGAGATTTGTGTTTTGTTTTTTTTGTTTGTAATATGTCCAGTAACTGTAATTTTTCTGGTGAAGAAAAAAATAATAACTATAGATAAAAATATTAGATGTTAAAAGGCTCTAGGTAGCTGTAACACAGAACTTTTGGTCCCGTGAACATGTATAAAAGACACATTTGTATGGAACATTTTAGCTGAACTAAAGTTTTAAGAAACACTTTTAATTGAAGTTTGTGATTAATGTATATTTGAATGTCATATTTTTACGACATACACTATGTCAATTTATTATAATTCGAAATTATTGACTGATTAAAAAATAAATAGTCATATGATAATAAATTATAGTGTATTTTTATTCACATTGTTGTATTCACGAAGTCACAGCAATAATATTTTCTGTGAAGATTTACGTTATTGCCGTGTGGTTGACGGCATAGAATACAAGTGTCACCACCCCCTATCTTCCCGTGGGTGTCGTAAGAGGCGACTAAGGGATAACATGATGCAAATACCATCTTTGCGTAGAGACGGAAAACTCGACATCAAACCCTATACGACTGCCTCGTTGGTCTCGCGGCATAAATGTGCACGTGGGATCGGGAAGTCCCGGGTTCAATTCCTAGGACGGGCAGTGTTATTGGGTTTTTCTGTCACGAAATTCTCAGTAGCAGCACGGAGTCTGGAAATGTGCCCGGTACGGCAATAGGCTCGCCCCTTATTACGTGGGACTAAAGTATATCTGGCGAAAAGTGGGTGTAGAAATACACCTCTGCCTACCCCTTTGGGGATAAAAGGCGTAACGATATGCATGCATTTACGTTATTGTGTTTTCTTAGGTCTGTGCAGGTTATAGACAGAATATACCACAGATATTGGAAGTACGGTAGTGAGTGCTACATCTATTACACTGCATAGATAAGTCGAACTGTATTGCTCCTTAGTACTCCGTTTTGTTTCGGACAATATGACACTATTATATTAATCTGTGGTCGCAAGATGTCTATTTGACCACATACTAGTCGCCAAATTGTCAGGTTTCATTAAAACTTTCAATTCTATTCTAGGTTAAAATTTCCAAAATGTTTAAGGTTACATTTTGGAAATTTTAACCTAGAAAAATTATTATTACTGCTGTAGCACAGGTAGGGCACGTTTGTCGTAACAAAATTGTAGGAAGTATGTCAAAACAAAGCTTATGCAAGTTTATTATATCAAGTTTGCAAACTTGCCATGTCAAACTTGATGCAAGTCTGTCACAGTGAAACTAGCAAGTTTGATTTAAACTTGCTGCAAGTTTGCAAACTTGCCATGTCAAACTTGATGCAAGCCTGCTTATTTGATGTATCAAACTTGTTGCAAGTTTGAAACAAGTTTATATTGCTATCTGAATGGGGTTGTACGTATATTGGGTGAGACTACCTCTGTGGTCCAGTGAATAGCGTATGCGACTGCTGATCGGAGGTCCCGGGTTCGATTCCCGGGTCGGACAAAAGTGTTACTGGGTTTTTCCTAACACTCAGTAGCAGCGGAGTCTGGTGATGTGCCCGGTAACGTCAATATGCTCGCCCCCTATTACCTGGGAGCTAAAAATTCATGGCGAAATGTGGGTGTAATATTTACACCTCTGCCTACCCCTTCGGGGATACAGGCGTGAGACTATAAATAAAAGAAATAAAAGTATATTGGGTGAGCAATAAAATGTCAATGAATTTATTTCCTTTACGGGTCTTTTTATTTATTTAACTTCTTTATAGATACATAGGAAATATATTAAACATCACACTAAACTATCCACTTATAAGCGAACAATAAACGTTATCTGTCAACAAACAGATATATTGGTCCATCGAAAAAGCGTCGTACTATTGTTTCCCTTGAGGGTTGTACTTAGTCGTTACGTCATCACACAAAGACTCGTGCGGATAGCAACTGGAGAGCTTTAAGACTGCGCCGAGCAAACAAAGCGCGCGGAAAAGAGGTATTTACAGCAGCGCTCTAGTCGTGTGAGTCGTTACGCACACAAAGACAAGTTCGCTCGACGCCCCGCCCGCTTGCAGTTGCGTGACAAAAGTTAGTAACTTAGGATTTGCTAAAATTGAGTCGCTGTGTTGAGTGACTAGAATATACAAATACAGTGTATTAAGATGTTTTAATGTAGGTACCTATCTAAATCCCATCTCTAAATCTAGTAATCTGTATTATATACTCGTAAAAAATAATGTTATTTATCCTCTTACTACTCATCCGATTGTGATGAAATTTTGGTTTTGTACTTTGCACGCCCGGGAATTCAAACAAACACAGGTATATAGGTAGGTAGTATATATAGCAAGGTAGATGGGTAGGTAGGCATCTTAATAATAAAACCATTGTGTAATAAAAAATCTATAATTACCTAATGTAAAAGACACCTTGCTTATTTAACCATTTTAAGTTTTTAAAAACACAAAACCACAGGGAAATGCGATATATTCATTATACTGGGTGTAACGGAAAAGTCGGGTCATATAATTATTAGGTCCTTACCTACATATGAAATTGGCGTTTTTTACGGGAGTTTGTAATTAATCGAAGTATGCACCGTTGTTATTTATGCACTTTTTCTTGCCATCTCATAGGTAGTTCATTGATCCCTTCATTATTTACAGATGGACAATAAAGTCCAGTTCCAGTTTTCATTATTGACAGGCTCCTTCTGGGTAAGCTCGCTCCATCGTAGACTTTGTCTCTGTCATCTCTGATCTAGACTAGAGTCAAAGACGAATCCATCTCAAATAAAAAAAAAGTTCTTGCCATTTATTGCGCTTTTTTTTCCGTTTCGTTGTTTCTTTAGATTGTAGTTTACGTTTCGAATCTTTTTGTTTATTCTTTTCATTGATCGCGTCAAGAATATATTTAGGTTCCCTGATCTCCATTTGTCTATCTAACCGAGAATCAAGAATTTCCGGTAGTAAGCAATCAAAATAAAATCTTTTCAGTTTTTCTTCCATTTTACACCAAAATTCTTTATCTTCCTCAATAACTTCAACCTTCATGTTCACTTGAGTCCAAACTGCAAATATGCATGTTTGTCTTTGTGTAACGTGTAGTTGTCCTTGCGCTTGGAAGTACCAATCGTGATTTTTATTTAGGTTGATATTACCTTCCTTGTCCCTTTTCCAGAAATTAATTTTTTTTTCTATTATGCCATCGTCAACACTCATGTCTCTGGCTGAGTAAGGGCATTTGATTTCGACAATTTTGTCGTCTCCTACAATTCCATCCGGACTTGCTCCTAAAAAAGGTAAATTTCTGTCTATAAATAATCCACACATCCGTATGGGAGTTCCAATATGTAGCTCCAGTTGATCACGCGCAAGATGTTCATAGTTTTGACCGTGTTTGATAGATTTTACATGATCTAAATTTTTTTCTGTCACGATGCTTTTGACCAGGGGCCCGCATTTTATATTCCCTCGTTTACACACTTTCCCAAAAACAGATGCCGTGAGCCGCAGTTTCCGTTCCTGACGCCATTCCATTGAATCGGCCTGCAGAATTGTTCTTCTTTCTAATTCATGGCGATCATTGTCGGCTAACGTTATAGCTTCCATATGATTAGACTTAGCAAAATCAAAATCGGCCTCACTTATGTCGGGTTTTTCACAATATTCGCCATAATTTCTGTCATTCCCACTAGTAGGAATTTTGGTTCTTTTGCTAAAAGGTTTATATGATAATCTACGTTTTGCCGAAGCTGATCTTTTAAGATCTCTCTTGGCTTCGAGACGTTTTATGTGTTTGTTGGGACTCTTTAGTAAATTTTTTTTACTTAGGTATGACAGTGGTTGTCTCGAATTGAATGACACCACTGATGCAGCACATCGTCCAGCATACGACTGCCTACCTGAATAATTTATTCTTTTTCCACCAATGAACTTCGCTACGACACTATTAAAAACTTCAGCAATGTTGCTATTTACATTATGCATCAAACTTGTAGCATTATTCACGAGTCTGGAAGTGAATTTTAATATGGCTGAAAATATAAAGCCACCCTCTTTATTTTTCATCGTTGTAACTAAATTTTCTTCTGTCGATGACTCCACTTCGTTCAGTTTTCTACAATAATAAGGTTTGCATGAGCTATGATTTCCAAAAACGTGATGTGGTCCGTTCAACAAATCCTGCTTTAGTTCCAAAACTTTTTGAGAAAAAGTTTTGTCGTTTTGCGAATATATATGTTTTACAGCACCAGTAACTGAACGCCTTAAACGCAGTATGTTTTGTTGAACAGCTTTTCGGTACCTTAATGGATAGCTTGTGTTTCTGGTCAGCTCATCTAATTTAGTGCAGTAGTTCCGCAATAAGTGATTAGTGCATTCAATTTTCTCCACTAACACGTTGCCATAAGGTTTGGATTTTTCTATATTTTTATGTGTACTAGCATCACCGTCAGCTATCAATCTTGAATAAATAAGTCCATGTGTATCTTTCGAAGTTTTGAAACCTTCAACCAGAGCTGTTGATTCCATGCCACTTGAAGAACCCGTGTAATTTTTAAAGCAGATGTGTTCTGGAATCGTAATTTTCCTATTCTCAGCTCTAGCACAAACCATGCAATATTTATTTTTAACTGCCATATATAACACTTTTCTTGTCCTATAACCAATTATTACTACAGCACCCGATAAAGCATTATAATTCTTTCGATACGATCTTTTAGACCAGCAGCCGTCAGCAACCACAGTTATCATTGGTACTCCGTTCAAATCCGTTTCCCCGTTGAGAATAGCTAGATCGTACTCTTCTTTAGCTGCTTCCTCCATGCTTTTTTCTTTGGCTAATTCCCATAGTCCACAGACTTTGTTATGGCATTTGGCGTATAATTTATCGGACATACAGGGAATATCAAGAGAAGCTGAAACTTGTTCTAAACCTGAAAACCCCGCTCCTATCGACATAAAACCGCTTACAGCATTATCGTTCAGGTTGAGGTCTGTGGGGTTATCTGGTTCTTTACAATTTGTTAATTTTAATTTTTTTCCACACATTTGGCAAGTAAAATAGAATTTCGATAGAAAGCCTTTTTTAACCTCTTTGGTAAGTTTGAAACAACTTAAATTGCATCCCAGTGGAGAGTTGTGATTTGAAATTTCTTGTAGTTGTTTATAGAGATATGCAAAATCTACTAATCTATTTCCATGTATTATGATCTCGTCTTCATCTTTAGTTTCTTCTTCTATAGAAATGTTTGAATATGATTCGGGATGTTTTGAAGAATCCTGAAAGAAAATAAGAATATTGTAAGTAGTCCTAAAAGCCACGGGCAAAAACTTGTATCAAGGTCCAAGACACGTTTAAAAATGTAATGTATCTAAAATAAATCAACTTACATCGAGATTGTTGCATGGAATATCATTGCTAACTGAAGGTTCTTCAGCAACGTATTGACAAGGTTCTTCATTAGTCAGCGTTTCCTAAAAATGTATTGTAACTGTTATAGTAAGTATAAATAATATTATTAAATTATCACATTTTATATTTATATTATTAACCTAACTCTTAAAATGTTGTAACCGACTAAAGGGAATATAATTTACAAAATACATAAATAATCGCAAAATACATGTGTATGAATTACTTATGCCAGCAAATACTGGCCTCAGTGACTAAGACTTTTTCAAATTTCATTTTAAAATAAAAAATTGGGCGTCATTGACAATAGTGAAGAAAAACATCGTGAGGAAACTTGGACTTATAGTATTTAAACTTAAAATCACTAAACCGTCTAGTTTTCTGTATGAGAAAATGCCTTTGCTCTGCTGTGGGACAGTACAGGCTAGTATTATTATTATACATATTATAAATTTAACTTACGGCGTTGGAAAAGTTTTCAGTTTCATTTTCTTTGTTTGCACCAGAAACAGATCTACAATAAAACAAATATCTTGTAATAACCAAAGTTTTAAATATAATAAAGCATATCTTAGAACTGGAAACTGGGGTTTTTCTTGAATGTGCAGGTTCAAGATATACAGGGTTATATGTAAAACACTAACAACCTTTCAGGACTGTATTACTAACATTATAAACAACAACTTTTGTTCTATGACTTTATACAAAACATAGTTAATTTACCAAAAACCAATCTTCAAGATTTCGTTGTTCTATCTAACACATTTCAATTATGTATTTTTCTATAGACGCAAGCGCATCAAGAACCCCGTCACCTGATCCCCGCTTCCCTCCGCTATTGTACTATAACTTGCTTTGCATAGACTTCATAATATTTAGAACATTCCATTTTTTTTATATGAAAATCTGATGAACTAAAATATGATAAATTTTTAAAAGTCATAGAACAAAAGATGTTCTTTATGATGTTAGTAACATGGTCCTGAGAGGTTGCCAGTGTTTTACAAATAACCCTGTATATGTTCGTAATAATAGCTTATTTATCAGAATTCAAAAATACTTCATAATAAATCATTCAAATAAGCTTTAATCATAATGGTGGAAGTAATAATTCCATGCGTATCGAATGTTTGATGAAAAATTGCATCCGCCATCTTGAATTTTAAAATGCTTGCCAGATTTGGAATCGTCAGCTCCAAAAACCCATTGCACGACACCCATATCGAATATTTGTGAAAAAGTTGCATCGGCCATCTTGGATTTTAAAATGCTTTCCAGATTTGGTATCACCAACCCCAAAAATCCATTACACGACACCCATGTCGATTTTTTGAGAAAAAGTTGCATCGGCCATCTTGGATTTTAAAACACTTGCCAGATTTGGAATCACCAACCCCAAAAACCCATTACACGACACCCATGTCGAATTTTTGAGAAAATGTTGCATCGGCCATCTTGGATTTTAAAATGCTTGCCAGATTTGGAATCTCCAGCCCCAAAAACCCATTACACGATACCCATATCGAATTTTTGAGAAAAAGTTGCATCGGCCATCTTGGTTTTTAAAATGCTTGCCAGATTTGGAATCGTCAGCCCCAAAAACCCATTACACGATACCCATATCGAATGTTTGAGAAAAAGTTGCATCGGCCATCTTGGATTTTAAAATGCTTGCCAGATTCGGAATCGTCAGCCCCAAAAACCCATTACACGACACCCATATCGAATGTTTGAGAAAAAGTTGCATCGGCCATCTTGGATTTTAAAATGCTTGCCAGATTTGGAATCGCCAGCCCCAAAAACCCATTACGCGATACCCATATCGAATATGTGATAAAAAAAAATAATAAAGATTACATCCGCCATTATGAAAAAAAAAGCTATGGTAAATGAAAATAAAATCGTAAAATAAAAATACGTACCTTTTATGAAAACGGCTTTTTTTTCGGAAATGAGCGCCAACTTTCTTCTTATAATATTTTTCCTTATGTTTTCCCATTTTTTACTAAAACAAATATATAATATTGTATCTCAACAGTAAAAAATATAACACAACAAATAACAACATAATAAAAAAGTAATACTAAAAAAACAAAAACTGTGACTTACACTATTCAACTGTTTGCGGCAAGGTATACGTACACAATAGATCGCGAATTATCGTCAGCGGCGCGTCGCTCCACGATGAGACGTGATCTCTCTCTGAGCTCTCATGGACGACTGAATTGTCGACTGGTGTTAGCCCATGTACGTTGCGTATGATTCAAAACAGCGCATCAAATAACAAAAAAATATATAATAAAATAACCAAGTGACATTTCGAAAATCTAAAAACTATGAATTGTAGTATGATCATTAGAGATTAATATGAATTGAAGTTTGTGAAAAAAATCAACAGTTTAATATCATAATTTAATTAAACGCGAGCACGCCATTTCATGATTTTTGTCCAACTTTACATATTTTTTGTTTATAAACTATACAATATTTTTAATTTTTGCCAACTATAATCGTTAGCACATTCATTGTGGCGTTCATTACATATTTTTTTATGGTAATCATGGTAATAGTATTGATTATATCTCTTTAACGGTGACGACTGTTTTGAATTATTTTGCTCGGCGCAGTCTTAAGGCAAAAACCAACAATGATGGATCGCGTTCGTAACACAATAATATTATATACAAGCTACATTTGTTAGATAAAACATATTAATACATTGTACGGTAAAATATATTTACCTACTCACGGAAGAGATTGGAAGTAATGTTAATCTTATTGATAACATACAATTGAGGTTATTTTTTGTTTTTGTGAGATTTCTTTACACCGTGGATTAATTTTGGTTGCCTTTACATTGAGATGCTAATATTATAACAGCTTTCCTATGACCTAAATATAATAATAAAGTTTTATAAAGTAATTTCCGAAGTGCGGTTAACGTATCAGAATTTCCTAGCTAGACTAGATTACATTGAGCTTAGTATTAGCACAACATGCTGTCCTTTGATACCAAGTAATCCTAATATCTGGCTAAAGGCCAGATAATTTGAGGATACTGATGGCAGTCGTTATTGACATCGACACTAAAGCCGGAGCCGACGGCTTTACATACTTTGCGATGCATTACACTATACATATGTACATATGATATCTATGTGGGTAGTTTTAGGATCAACATCAAAGTTTAAAGCTCTACATTTGTATATCTAAATTAATTAGTAAATATATTGTTTTAATTAATTAAATGATAATATCTTATTAAATACAATTAGTACCTGCCAGTATAGTGTTAGCACTCTCCTAAATACACAAATTTCAAATTTTCTTCGCATCTCAAAACAATGTCTCAATCCCTGCAAGAATTGATGAACAATTTGAGGCATATGTTCTTCAAGCGGATGTCAGAGTTTGAAGCTGAGCTGCCAAGATCTCAAAGCACTCCATCATTGCCAGGACTGACCGCCGAGTACAATTCATTCAAGACATTTGTGATGGAGGCTCTGAATGGATTTCAACACCAAATTGAGCTTCTTGCACACACCGTAGACACAATGGAGATGAGGAGTAGACGGAAAATGTTGCTGCTCCACGGTATTCCTGAGGGTAGCAAGGAGGACACAGCCAAGGTGGCAGTAGAGGTAATCAGGCAACACCTCAAGACTGACATATCTGTTGCTGATGTACGGCGCTGCCATAGGATGGGACGCACATCAGGTAACCTCAAACCCAGGCCCATAGTTATTAAGTTTAAAAGCTCCTCCGTGCGAGACAGTATTTGGTTTGGCAAAACAAAGTTTAAGGCCACCGGAGTCACAGCGTCGGAGTTCCTAACCAAGCAGCGGCACGACACTTTCATGGCCGCACGTCAGAGATTTGGTGTGTCTCAATGTTGGATCAAGGAAGGCATAATACACGTGCTGGCGTCTGATGGTTCGCGTCATCGGGTGGTCAATCTCGGCGAATTGCACAGGATTAAGCAGAAGGATGGCGTGGAAAAACCACACACAGCAGCAAAGTCAGCCACAAAGTCCAAAAGAACTGTTGCCCAAAAAAAATAACTTGTTTGTTTTGGTCAACCGCCGGTCCGGGTAGTATTATGTAACATTTTCTATCATAGTTTGTACCCACTTATTTACTCTCACTTTGTATCAATAAGTAATTGTAACATGTTTTTATTTATCAAATAACTGTCGGTCACCGATACTTTTATTTGTAAATGTCATCTGTCCTGTCATCTGTCTTATCTGTCAAATCTTCACTTCTTTGGGTACAAGGCTTTTGAGATATACATTTTTTTTCTTCTTCCCTTCTTTTCTTGTTTATTTTAAAGTGTATATTTTATTTCTATGTATTAATTATCAATAATTTCTTAAAAACCCGGACCGATGCTGTCTTGATTAATTTTATACATTTTTTTTAATTATTATTATGTCTCTCTATTATTGTTGGCACTGCTGGCAGGTGGTATATTATTGGTTGATTTTAAACTTTTGTTATATTATTACATTATATATTTACATATAAAATAAATTTAGATTACGTTTATTTATAGATACATATCATAATATTTATATTTAAGTCTATCATATTATATAATCGCCATTGAAATCAACGACATAAGCGACGATGATAGTTTTCACTCCTTAAGTAGTGTAGATAGCTTTTCCAGTGTACCGTCCCTTGCTGACTGTCTTAATTCACAGTTTTCTGATGTGCCCAAAAATTTCAATGGCGATCATATCAACGCCCAAAGCATTCCGGCACATTTCTCTGATATGCTGGCCAACCTAGACTGTAAGAGCATTCATGCTATCCTTGTTTCTGAGTCATGGCTAAAGCCCTGTCTGCCTTCCACATTATACTCCCTACCCGGTTTCCAACTTATCAGAAATAATCGAGCGGTTGGGGGTGGTGGGGGTGTTGCCATATATTTGCGCTCACACATCTCCTATACAGTTGTAGATATGTCTGCACAGCCACCGCCGCCTAATGCCGGCGAACATTTATTCCTGGAAGTTGTACTAAACCACACCAAAGTTCTTGTCGGCGTTTACTACTGTCCCTCATTACGTATAGATTATTTTTCTAGTTTCGAAACCCTATTGGTTAATCTTGTGCCCTCTTACAGTCACGAAATCATAATGGGTGATTTTAATACCTGTCTACTTAAAAAAGATTCCCGCTCTTCTTCTCTTCTTTCCACTACTGTTGCCTGCAATATGTCAATACTACCTTCAAGCGCAACACATCATTTTCCGAACTCTTTACCTTCCCTTCTTGATCTAATCATGGTTTCTTCAAGAGAACATGTTGCCTCGCACGGGCAATACCCAGCAGATATGTTCTCCTACCATGACTTGCTCTTCATCTCTTATAAAATCCGTCCTCCTAAAATCAAACCTAAAATTCTATTGCAACGCAATTTTGGTAGCATAAACACCGAAAATCTTCGTGAAGATACCGCAAATATCGACTGGACTCCACTTATGATATCTGAAACTGTCGATGAAAAGGTCTGCGTTTTCACAAATCAAATTATAGAGCTTTTCGACAAGCATGCACTAGTTCGCCCCGTGAAAATAAAACATCATCCCTCACCTTGGCTTCATGATAACATCAAACAGCTAATACACAGGAAAGCCGCAGCTAAATTCAAATACAAAATTAAACCTGATGTTTCCAACTTGCAAAAATATATCGCGATAAGGAATCAGTGCAATAGGGTGTGTAGAGATGCACAACGCCAACATATTCATAACTCTGTGAAAAACGGAGATCCGGCTAAAGTCTGGAAATTTCTTAAAACCCTAGGGGTCGGTAAAACTCGTGAACACACTGTTCCTAATGACTTCAATATTGACTTGCTCAATCAACATTTCTCTGCTTCGTCCAGTATTGATAGGACAACTAAAGCAAGCTCTATTAATTATCTTTCATCACTGCCAATCCCTAGTTATCCTTCTTTTGTCTTTAATCACTTCACCGATAGTGGTGTTAAGAAGAGTATAATATCATTATATTCTAACGCTGTTGGTAGTGACTGTGTCAGCCGTAATATGATCCTTCCTATCCTCGACTTAATCCTACCCATAATTTCTCACATCCTTAATCACTCCTTGTCCAGTGGCGTATTTCCATCGATGTGGAAGGACGCTCTGATTACACCTATTCCAAAAACTTCTCATCCTTCTTCCTTCTCCGACTATCGGCCCATTTCTATCCTACCATTCCTCTCCAAAGTCCTCGAACGACTAGTCCACAACCAAACTAACACGTTCCTTTGCAAGAATAATCTCTTAAATCCATTCCAGTCCGGTTTCCGGTTGGGTCACAGCACCGTTACATCCCTAGTCAATATTACGGATAACATCAGAGCTGGTATGGAAGGCGGACAACTAACAATTCTTGCTCTTCTAGATTTCAGCAACGCCTTCAATACAGTGGATTTTGATATTCTACTCAGCCGTCTTAGCTCTCTTAACATATCTCCTACGGTGATTGATTGGTTTCATCGTTACCTGTGTGGCCGCCGACAGCGTAGACGCGTTGAAAATTCACTTTCTCCTTGGTGTAACACTACTGTTGGTGTGCCCCAGGGTGGCGTATTGTCTCCTTTACTTTTCGCAATTTTTATAAATTCTATATCAAATAATCTTCGCTCTTCCTACCACCTTTATGCAGATGATCTCCAAATTTATACGCAGTCGCCATTAGCTGATTTGTCACTTTCTATAAATAGCATTAACAGTGACCTGGCACTAATCAGTAGTTGGAGCAAAACTTTTGGGCTAAAAGTAAATCCTTCCAAAACTCAGGTCATTGTTATCGGGAGTTCAAGAATGACATCCAAAATTGACTGGTCTCAACTCCCTCACGTCATCTTTGATAACACTGTTATTCCCATTCAGGACAAAGTAAAGAACCTGGGTGTAACTATAGACTCTTCTCTTACTTGTCGATCGCAGATCCAAGAAGTGAGTCGCAAGGTATTTGCCTCAGCGGGTTCACTTAGAAGACTAACAAATTTTCTACCAACTGCTATCAAAATTGCATTTGCTAACTCTCTTCTTTTACCCATTATTGATTATGCAGATGTCAGCTATCTAGATATCGCCGAAAACCAGCTAGACAAACTTGAGCGCCTTCAAAATGTCTGTATACGATTCATATTTGGATTACGCAAATATGATCACGTTTCACAATTTCGAGCACAGCTCAAGTGGTTACCCATACGACATCGCCGGAATGCTCACATTCTCTCTTTACTTTATAATATATTATTTAACCCTTCTACTCCCACCTATCTTAAAGGAAGATTCAAGTTCCTTCATGATACGCATAACCGTTATATAAGGTCATCAGAAAATTTGAAACTTAAAATGCCGGTTCATTCCACAGCATTTTATGACAAATCCTTTTCAGTTACTGCTGTTTGCTTATGGAATACCGTTACACATAAGACAGGCTCAGACTATAACTAGATTTAAAGCAATGGTAAAGGATCACTATCTATCATTATAACTTTTCTCATTCTACATTATAGGTATATGTATGTATTTATTTAAATATAGTATACTTATTTGTATATATATTAATATTTAATATTATTTATATTATATATTATTTGTATATATTCATATTTAAGTATTTATTTGTATGTATATATGTTATTACACGAATTTATATATTTAATATATTTTTACAACTGTACACTTGCAACTACCATTTATTTCCGACCAATAATATCCATCCAAAGTTTGCCGGGTAGAGATCGCTGTCAGCGATAAGGCCGCCCTTTGTACTTACTTGTTAAGAAAATTTCTACTTATGTATATATAAGTGTACAATAAAGTATAAAATAAATAAATATGTATATACGTAACACAGAAGTACATAGCAAATGTATTATTTTATGAACATAATATCACCGTACAGTATTTTGTATTCCTTTGCTTTTTTGTAGGCCATTCCTAATTTAAGTCAAAATAATATTATGAGTCAATAAGAGCATTTGGTCTACCATACCACGGTAGCCAGTTGGGTCATTATAGGCTGAAATGTCAAGTTTTCAGTTTTCTCTATTCAGTTTCTTCACAAAGATATTATTTGCTTCGTAAAGTTTCGTTAGTTGCTATGAAACCTAGGGAAATAAATGGCATTATACTTTGTATTCCTAATCAGTACCTGCACGAATGAAACATAGGTACAAAAATTTTTATTTGCGATGAGTTAAAACCGTTCTCATAATATATTTATTAACACGTTGACTGCCACGTCAGGCACCGGTGCTTGACGGACATGGTATCTGTTAGGGCCGTGTCAGTCAATAGTGCCTGACGCAAACGTATGTAATTGAAATGATCTCAGGGAGCCGTCAGGCGCGTTTTGGGTGTTTTTCTTTGTTGAAATTGACTGACAAAGCCCTTAAGAAACTATGTTCATCTTGGCCTAACATTTCCTACATATGGGACTGATTTTTAAGTTAGTACATGTTTTACGTAAAAATACGTGTCAAGGAATTTCTAAATATTTTTTTTCTTTGAAAAAAAAACTTAGAAAATTATAAAAATAGTAAGTTTAGAATAAAGGAAAAACGAAACATGTTATAATTTTTTTTGTTCTTCGATGTACGATGCCTGACAAAATGCCTGACATGGCGCAATGGCTATATTTTCTCCCGATTAGGCTTCGTCAGTCACATATACCTGACAAAATTTATTGTTTTCCTATTTTATGTTATAATTATCGAAAAAGTAAAAAATATGCATATAATGTCATTTATGTCGATATAACACCAAAAAACAAAAAAAAAGAAATTGCCGACTTTAAAATTATGCTATGACAGTTAACGTGTTAAACAAGATATTCAGAAAATCGCTGAATTTGACTGCCTTATAAAACATGTAATGTATTAAGCCATAGAACGGACATTAAGAATAACAAATTGTTAATGATAAAATTCAAAAGACAGATGTTCTCAAGATGTAATCGTGAAACTACGGCCGCTCCGGAGGGACGGAGAAGAAATGAAACTTTCGTGTTAGAGATAAAATTAATTAGTTAACTACATATCTTGTTCGTCTCTGGTATATTTTATTTACCTAAAATTATTTGTATAATGTCTATGCTTACCTTAAGAGCGTTTTTGTTTGAATTTGAATTTTTGGAAATGTTGTCATATTTAAAGCTGTCGACTAATCAATACACTGTGCGTCAAAACAAAAACCATGACGAGTATATGTTTGAAACAAAATCGCAACTAATATTTCCGCCTTTATTTGGACTTTGTGTCCATTGTTTCACTTTGTAAAGATTCCTATGACGTAGACATAGGATAATATATATTACGAGCATATAGCTGAAAGCTACATTCATGCATGCAATCCTTCAAAATACTGATATAACTAACTTACTGTTACATGTAAGAAAAACCATTTATTATTGTGCGCTTGTTTGATACCTATTATTTTCACGATAATTTTAACAATATGTGTTTTTACAAACCGTAATCAAAGAATAATCGCATCAAATCAAAACCAAAAAGGTAATGAAATATTACGTTTACATAGTGCAATACAGTTTTTCCTAAATTATTAAGTACATCATTGGACGTTTGTTCATTTTCGCTCGAGTTCCAGAGCAAATGTTTAGAGACCACTATGTAATTTGATGGTACTATCTACGCACTTAGCCGTTCATAGAAACGTACCTTGTATGGACACTGTTTACACTTTGGCAACCCTCCTTTAAGTGTTTCAAAGAGCATGTTTAGCTAGGAGAGCGGTTTCCCAAGATACTACGAGCAATCAGAGCCCGGGAACGTTTTACTAGTTTAAACAAACACGAAGATCATGTCAACATTCATGTGTTACATAATTGGAGCCATTTTCTCAAAATAATCATAAAGAGAACTTTGTGACTATTTTGATTTGATTGAAAATTGCCATTTAACTATCATCATCATCATGATAGGACTCATTACATCTATATAAAGGGGTCTTTTGAGATCTATTACCTACTCATAAAAACAAATATAATTATACTACCTAAAGTCAATAAAACAAGTACAAATTACGTGAATAAGCTGCCAGAAAGATTACAAATATTATATAAAACGAGTTCGAAAGGTAACAAGTTCAAAATGAAGCACTTTTACATATAAGGTATAATTAATCATTAATTAAACAACATTGGTACAAATTATATCCAAGTAATATTGTTTGTCAATAAACGGCTCGCCAGTACTCAGAAATACACTGTGAGGTTTTCGTAGTATGGCAACGTATCATTAAAGATTAAATTTACTTAATCTTACATGATACGTTGCCGTACTACGAAAACCTACGTATTGGAAAATACAAATAAAAAAGGCAGATGATTTCTACAGAGTCAGAAAAATTATCGCGTTTAAGTATAAGAGTATACGCCTAGTTTTATAAGTACTTGAATTTCTATGTTGCTTAATAAGTTCTGCATTATGAATGTTTGCAAGCCGAGACTGAATAAGAGAACCAAAATTATATTTGAGTAATATTTTTCGTACACAATAGTACAGGTATGCTTAGTGAGGTTTGTTGGGTTCCATGTCACCCTTGAAATGAATATAGCAGTTTCACGAAGAGGGATTCTATAATAGGGTCACTGTATACCTAATTTAACGATAATATAATGAAAATCTGATGATAATCTAACGAGTCTTATTTTCAAATTACCCAGCATTTATTTCAGTACTTGTAATGACCAAATAAGTGCCATAACTTATAAATTAACTGTATTAAAAGATTCTAAAGTTTTGTAATTTGTGGTTTGCGATTCAAGACTGCTTGGAGTGCTTGGTCCGGTTGAGTGTTATCTAGGTATAATGCTGAAAATTGCATCCAGTCACTCATAATCCATGTTTAGCTGGGCGTTGAAAGTCTGCGATTGAATGTAGTTCAATAAAAAATTGTCATTGTACTTCATTTAACCAATTGAACCACTTCTTCTTCTTTCTTTCTTTCTCTTAGCGTTATCCCGGTTTCAGTCTGGGGTCCGCTTTCTAGTCTAACCGGATTTGGCCAATATATAATTATAACCAATTGAACCAATTGACTGTGACATAATTTAGGATATAAATAAAGTACTAAATAAATAAAAAATACAACACTATTGGTATGTCGTTCACTTGTTGATAAATTTATGTATCAAATAAAAAACAAAATACCTGTATGTACCGTTTTCGTGAACGATATAATTAGATTCTACGAAGGAAGTCAAATCTAGACTGAATGAGGTCAAGGGGCTCTTGGACGATTTCGAGAATAAGCAATGTTAGTAAGAATGGTCTAACGTAAATATCTTTTCCTTTTACTTGTTTTTATATTCATCAGAATTATGCTATACGATCACAAACTAGCAACTTAGTAACCGAAGCGCGATAAAATAATATAAACCATACATTATAATGATGGAAATGATTGTAATATACCTAATATCAAGGTAAAAAAATAATTTGCTTGGGTTCAATCTGTGTGTTGGGAAAAGAAAACAAAACACTTGTCGTTTTATTTTATTCGACAAATAATAAAATCAAACGGCAGCTCACATTACCTACTGGAGTATCAAATAACACCATTTCAAGTGCATTAAGATGTTTTTTTAATATGTAATGTCTTCATAATTTCTACATGCAGAGAGCATTAAGAGGAATGCACATGATATTGGCCAGTGCCCAAGTGCAGTTTTTGTGGGGTGTTTGGCAGCGCGACTGGTTATAATAAGTCGTACCGCCTTCATCAGCAAGTACTATCAAGGTAATGTTGCTTTCTGGCATCGTTATCAAGGAGTAGGAGTTAGTAAGTCTGTTTGAGTAAGTCTTTTATCGGTTTTTGGACGTAGATATTATAATGTAGTAATGTAGATATTATAATTCAATCCAATTCTAAACCTCAAAATCGTGAAAGAGAGTTTATAATCTGTATATATAAAATCCTTGCGTTACTGACTGATTGACAGACAACGTACAGCCAAAACTATTGGGCACATGATGCTGAAATTTTCATTAATATTTTTTAGTAATAATATAATATTCTACCACATACACACATCACCATCTAGTCCCAAGCTAAGCAGAGCTTGTGTAATGGGTACTAGATAATGGATAAACATACATATATACTTTTTTTTGTAAATACATACATATTATACATAGAAACACCCAGACCCAGACAAACATTCATGTTCATGCACACAAATGTTTGACTTGAGCGGGAATCGAACCCGCGACCATCGGCGTAGCACTCGCTTACACTCTAGCTGCGCCAACGGGTCGTCTAGAGAGTGAACATATTATTATAAGAATTGGAAACTTATTTGAAATATCCAAATAATAATTTAAATGTATTTTCACGTTTGATCTGTATGCAAGCATTGTATACCATTGCTTCAATTATTGTCGCTGCAAAAATAAAAGGATGACTAAGAAAAAGCCTAAAAGCATTTTGGAAATCTATGCAATTCTTTTGTGCTGAAATAAATACTTAAATTGTCATATTTTAAAGATTCTATTGATGTTTACAAGGCACAGTCTAACTATACATTTGCTTATATTAATTGGTTAAGTGCTTTCAGGATCAAAGAATAGAGTCCTGTATCTCCAACCTACAATAAGTTTCCAGTCAATTACATGTTAGATACCTGCATACAAATAATTTAAATAATTACCACAATACTAGCATCAATCTGTCTATACTCTGTAGTATCCAAAAACTTAAGAGTGGTACCTCAATAATCAAAAGTATACAATCCAAAGATATTGCCCATTTCAATAGAATTAATTACATCCTTCTAGCAAACACCTATACATAAAATGTTCTTTCTATTAAGAGGGTTCAAGTGAATATAACATCTAAATAGAAAAAGTAAGTAAAAGAACATGCGAAATCACTATTCTAGTAAGAAAAGTTCGGACACAAGTTTTGCAGAAGCGTTATCTCACCAGAATATTTTTATACCCACTATGCTAACATTGGTGAACATGTTCGGTTGGATATGATAACCCGTATTGTAACAAAACGTGCCAGGAATACGCGATGCCTGCAGGCCTTGTGGAGGACGAAATTACTATATTTATTATATTGAATGAATAATACGTGTAGTATTAACATTCACACTGTATTCTGTGAAGGTAGTGAGTGAATAACAAAAATATTCAGAGGTACATGTTTATATTATACACGTAACTTATTGTAATATCGATACTAATTTGTAATTTCGAGTGAGTTAAGCTAGGGGGTACTATTTATCTATAAAACAAAAAATTATTCCACAGTGCGTCTCCGTTGGTATAATATTTGTTAAATTTTGAAAACCTAGAGTGATTTAAGTAAACAACAAACTGATAACATTCGTGATACAGCCATTGCCAATCTGCTCTCAATATGCATGCTATATGAGCCTTGCGAGAAATATTCACGAAAGTATAAGCTTACTAAAAGCAAAATATTTTATTATATCCATATTACCACTAACCACATTTTCACACTAATGCTCCTGTGCGCTAGGTCCAGATATAAAGGTACGTTACGGAACCATTTTGCGTGACGTGATGCGCGCTAAGCCAATTTTCACGCGACAATGTTTTACTTTGTAATACACATGAGAATATGCCAAAAACAAAATATTTTTTGCGCTAGTTCTCGTGAGCTTGTCTGTGGATATCTAAAATTTTTTGGCCTAGTTTGAGTTCATTTTACGTTAACGCTATCACCTGACTAACTCATATTTTGTGTTTGTAAAACTATTCGAAAACTACCCATTTTCAAATATCATCCATAGTGAGAATAAACATTTTTGTGATGATTTTTTCAGTTTAATCATTTTATATTTTTACTAGAGGATGCTTGTAGCTACGTTTTTAATATAATCGCTACTTCCCGATTCCGTGGAAGTTTTGGTAAATCCTTCTCAGACCCCTACTGTCCCCAAGGAACATATTTGCCAAATTTCACTTTCCTGCGCCCATTAGTTTCGGCTGTGCGTTGCCTGTCAGTTAGCCAGTAACGCTAAAATGTTATAAGTATATACAAAAGATAGAGAGAATATGCTCCAAGATCTTAACAAAGTCTCATTAAAAGTAGGTCTTAAAATGAATATGACTAAGACGAAGGTTATGGCAAATGATCTATGCTGCAAAAACTCACCAATTTCTATTGACGGTGAAAAATTAGAACTAGTTAGCCGATATATTTACCTTGGCCATAATCTATCCTTTGATAAAGATCATCAGAAAACTGAGATATCAAGGAGGATTCAGCTCGGATGGGCCGCATTTTCAAAACTAGATGACATCTTAAAGTCAGTAAAAGTTCCTCAATGTTTAAAGACCCGCCTCTATAACCAGTGTGTTCTGCCCACAATGACCTACGGTGCCGAGACATGGACGCACACACAAGAGGCAATATACCGAGTGAGAGTCGCACAAAGAGCCATGGAGCGATCCATGCTTGGTATCCGTCAGATTGACCGAGTTCCCAACATTAAAATTCGGCAACGCACAAAGGTGCGCGACGTGGGAACTCAAATAATAACGTCAAAATGGAATTGGGCAGGACACCTGGCTAGACGGGGCGATAACAGGTGGAGTAAGGCCGTAACAGAATGGCAACCACGGATGGGGAAAAGAAGTGTCGGCCGTCCCTTAGCAAGATGGGCCGACGATATCGTTGCAATCGTGGGCCGAACCTGGACGAGATTGCCACAAGATCGAGGGAAATGGCAAGAACAAAGAGAGGCCTATGTTCAACAGTGGACTCAATCGGGCTGTGGATGATGATGATATACAAAAGATATTTGCTCTAGTGATGGAAGTCAAGAATGCTTCCGAAATTAGACAAAACTTCACACAATGCAATAAATAATGTACTCAAAATCGCTACGTTTGGCCTAAAAAATTTATCTATATTACAACACTATGTTAAAAAGTCTAAGAACCTCCGTTATGAAGTTGGTTAAAAATAAAGATAATATGATCAGAGACTAAACAATCTTCAAATTTACTAAAAGATGTAAAGATATGCATTTGATCATCTTGTAGTAATATCGATACCAGTTAGAATAAACATGGCTATACTGGTATAGGAGCGGCGAGTTGGAATCCGTTGTAATATGTTACAGGTATGCACGTTTTGGCATTTGAGTTCCTTTGAGCGTCCGTCGCGCTATAAAGCTTAAACAGTAGCAAATGTTTATCTACATAATATTTCGTATGTAAACTGTATGCCATCGGTATGAATAAAGCGTTGAATAGAAATTTCGGACGTGAATTTTTCTTAGTTACGACGGTTATTATTTTATTCATACAAATGATTGTCTCATGGGTGTAGTAAAAGTTGACTAGGCGTTCATAGGAGGCTGGGACGCGGATTTTTCATTACGGGATTAACTTTGTTAGAGATACCGTTCCTTTTTGGAGATCATTTAGATACACAAAGTACCTCAAATAAAATAATAAAATTTGCCGCGGGTCAATTTCTATAATAAGAGTCAAATATAGTTATACATACTATTATTAGCTTTAAATACTAAGAACATCATTTTAAGCACTAATGAAAAATTCAGAAACTATTAAAATAGGTGCTCCATCACCATTTCTTATCTAATATATAAAATTCTCGTGTCACAGTTTTCGTTCCCATACTCCTCCGAAACGGCTTGACCGATTTTGATGAAATTTTTTGTGCTTATCCGGTATCTATGAGAATAGGCCAACATCTATTTAAAAAAAAAAAATTTTGCAAAACAACGTTTGCCGGGTCTGCTAGTATCTATATTATATACTATAATGCTAATCTTCAATGTTTAAAAGTCATAAGCACATATATAAGCTTTCTTTTTCCCTGTATTTAAATAGAAAATAAAAATCTTATTCATAAACTAATTTAAATTACCTATAGCCAATGAAAATACCCAATACACACCAAAATCAGTAATGACAATTTCATCAAAATCCACCTTTATTTTAATAATAAGCAAATTATGTATCCTACATAGACAGGTACTAGCGAGTTAGCAGAAACAATCATAATAAGTAGGGTGGGTGTTACTTAGCGGCCCTTTTACGGCTATAAGCTAAGCGATCAGCAAAGCGATATTCCACAGGCGATGCGATGTTCATAACATACATACATTGTCGCAACAGTGGCGGAGATGAAGTGCACAGCAAAATGGACACCAAAACGCTAGTCTGCGCTGCAAATCGCGCCGCTCGACGCTAAATTGAGTCCGCGCCCCTAATAAAAAGCTTTTAATATTAATGTGCTATCTCGACGAAGGTCCCGCTGAAGTTATCAGCTGGGGACCGAACTGGTGTAATCACCTTCTCAGCGATTACATAGTTTGCTTACCGTTAATGAAATGGCAAACTTACCTTTTGAAATACTGTTTAAATTCTTAGATTCGTGACGGTGTGATTATTTTCAACGCTTTTGGGAATAACACAGTACAGTAACAAGAAGATTGAAATAAGCTTTCAAAAAAATCCTTCCAAGATATAGATACAAACGTGCTCAGCGTAATTCAGATTGTTTTCAAGATTTTTGCCTTGGTACCCGTGGTCTGCTTTCTAGTCTAATAAGACATGCTTAAATATTTAGCTTGAATGCTGTTACGTAGAATTCATTCATAACTGTGGTAACTTTGCGGCTGTAGTTTTTGTTCTCTACAAAATGCATAAAGTGGATACATAAAATATGTACCTAAAGCTACCATAACTCATACGAGGATTACTCTTGCTGAATCAGCAATCAGGTAGACCGATTTAATCGTGAAACTATCAGCAGTAAAACTTTGCTGCTGCGTTTCGTTCGGTGAATGAAAGAATTGGTGGCCTGTTACTTAAGACTGCCATTTATGACGCTTTAAATATAAAAAGAAATAGCCGTTCTGATAGATAAGGATAGTTATAGTAGGGGAGACCATGAAAGGATTTCGGGATTTACTCGAGCGGGTCAGATATTGATAGCATCCACGTCCTACGTATTTTTAATAAAATAGGAATGTTAATTTGATCACTTGCATAATGGGGGTAACATTTCAAAATGTAAAAAAAAAAATAATTGAGCGTGTTAGATTTTCTAAGTGGGTATTAAGTGAACCTAAAAAAAGGCTCTCATTGAATAATCTGACGATTTAGGTGTCACGCAAACTCGTGGCCATTATTAGAAAGTTGCAAATGTGATTGAGTGAATTCGCCGTTTTGAAATACTCAAGTGCGTCAGATCAAAATATTAATGCTTTATCCTAACGTCCAAGACGTGCTTACTCTTAATCTGACGATTATCTAGACGTATTAAGACAATAGCTTTTTTTTTTAATTTTAAACGTCTAAAGCCGCTCTTCCCACCGATGAAAAATTATACATTATTTACATTTCCGATGACTGCCTCCGTGGTCCAGGGGATAGCGTATGCGACTGCTGATTGGAGGTCCCGGTTTCGATTCCCGGGTCGGGAAAAAGTGTTACTGGGTTTTTCGAATGCCCAGTACCAGCACGAAGTCTGCTGATGTGCCCGGTAACGGCAATAGGCTCGCTTCCTATTACGTGGGACCTAAAAATTCATGGTGATGTGTGGGTGTAATATTACACCTCTGATACAGGCGTGAGTCTATAAAAAAAGATAAAAAAATTTTTTTATCTTTTTATCATCTAAGCTTTGCAACCCAATAGGTTTCTAGGACACTCGAGTAAATCCCAATTTAATCGTGGGCTCCCCTACTATTAGCTGTATTTCAAAAACACAAATTGACAGAGAAAGCTGACCAGATTACAAAACTGCAAGCCCAACTCCGGAGCCGGATCAAACAAGAATAATTCAGAGGAAAGCTTTAAAAATCATATTTTGTCTAGTGTTGCAAAACAGACAGTATTTTATTGCGTCTTACAGTAAAACAAATGTCAGTTTGTCAAAAATCAATAACTAACCAAAATCCTTACACGTGAAATAAGTACAGAACACGTGCATGGCTTTCCAAGAACGTCTCTTACGTTGCTTTTTTTTTAAAGTTTGTGGCCAATCATGGCATTGTGTGAATTTGTACCTCATTATAGGTGAATGAATTGATTCAATTATTTTTACATGGGTTTCAGGTTTTACAGTAGATTAAATAAAGGTAGTACTAGAAAATGTGCAGTCTTGTACATATCTATCTATATAGTTGTAAGGCAGCGATAGCTTAGTGAAGATACCAACAAACTGCTCTGCAGTTGTTAGGTAGCAGGTTAAAACCCGCACCACTGACTTTATGTGTGTATTAAAATATTAAGGCGCTGTTATACCTCAGAAGCCGTGAAACACCTAATTTTTCGTCGCGCATCTAGCCATAACGGTACATATTACAAACTAGCAAAAATTAGAGCTTAAAGTCAAAAGTCTGAACAAAAGACTTTTGAAATAATTTTTCATGTACGTAAAATAGAATCACGGTAAAAAAATCACAAAATCGAGGCAGAAAATAATCTTTCGTCTCACTGTTTGCAATATTTTGATCGTAAGCTGTCATATTTTTTTTGATAATATTGTAGGGAATCTAATGAACTAAAGAATTACCCTATTTATTTTCATATTATACGTGTATATTTTGTAAAATTAAATAAAATCTGCCAAACGTCTATGATTTTGACGCTCGGTAGATCCCATCAATATCAAACGCTTCAGCAATTTAAACCTTATTAGCATAAGCGGTGTACTGAATGTCACTTGCTAGTTTACGCCCCGCCCAGACCTCACCATTCGGCTATGAGCCCTGTGAGAGATAGGTCATGTCGCTTGCGTCTCCGCTGAACGAAATTTTACGTAAACCTGTTTGTTATTATAATACGCCGATTTGAGTTCGTAATTTCACGTTTTATGTTATAGACTGAATACTTTGAATCAAATAGGCTTTTCATGTAACTATGGGCACATATAATTAGGACCTAAGCTTATACTCTTGTTGCGTTTAATGTGCTATTGTTTCTGTGCTTTTAAATATATAATTAGAAGAATAAAATATGGACAATTAGAGAAATGAAGTTCTACGAAGGATTTGTACAAGAAAGCGTCGTAATAAAATAGAAATTCATCCATGGCCAAGTGATTTTGAAATATGTAACATTTTTACACAAATTATTTTCATAAGAGTCTTTTATGACTAACTATGTTACTTATGTATTATTGATTATGCATAATATAATTATATAAATTATTCTCACAATACATAGCTGCCACAGTTTTCAATTTTTGAAAGAGTAATAACATAAAATCGAATCATTTTATGTACCTATATTTCAAATTCATTAGCTTGTCAGAGCGCCTGGAGCGCTAAGATGACGCCACGGCGAACAATAATGATGACAGCGCTAATATGGCGCTCCGCAATCGCACACAAGCGGTAACGAATGTTGTATTATTGTGTTTTGAACATAAACCTTTTTAGGTACATCGGGTAAAACTTTGATTATTCATAAACTATTAGGTATGTCTCAGTACATCTAATATCTTTTTAATTTCTAAAATCAATCATTTATAAGTAAGAAGGTAACTTCTCTGTTTGCTATAACACAAGATATAGAATTTTTTTTTAATAATAAAGTACGTAACTAATTATCATTATTGTAATTACAGTGAAGTTAAAGATAACAGTTCTGCAACGTCTTACACACATTTGACTTCAGTCATTCCTAACACGATCTGTTCAAGAGCTAGCCAAGAATTGCCAAACAATTTTTTTAACAAATTTGACTCAAATTCCGTAGTGATAAGCAAAAATTACAAGAGGGATAGCAGTGACCGGTTTGAATTGCGTAAGAATATGTTGACAGATTGAAATTTTTGTATAGTGGTAAAAAGAAGAGATAACAGCAGTAAAGCCAACGTAATAAAAAATATTTTGTACAGATAAAATATTTGCTATGTAAAATCAGTTGCGCATGGAATCTAAAATGAACAACTGGCTTTGCAACAACTGGTGAAGCAAGAAAATGTAACAATCGAGCCTTGTGGATTATTCGATTATTGGTGCCACGCCAGATGGATTAAAAGGTCCAAACACGATTGTGGAAATTTAATGTTCTAAAGTTGCCTATAAGAATGGCCTGGAGAATAGTATAAGAGCAAATAAAATACAAATATGGAAACATGATAAAAAAGTGAACTGACTAGTCTAAACAAATATTGTAATTGTTATTACCAAATTCAGGGGCAACGCCACGTTACACGCAAACAAAAGTGTTTATTTGCTGTGTGGAGTGGCGAAAGTATACCACTAAAAATAGAAATTATAGAAAGAGATGATGTTTTCTGGGAGAAGCTTATGGCGTTTTATATGAATTGGCAGTTGCCTGAAATTGTTGATTCTCGTCAAGCTCAAGGGATGGCATTGCGAGATCACGGAGAGGAAAATGTTTCATCAGTGCTTGAAATTTCTACAATACCAAGCCGTAAAAGGAAAGTAAATGCAACTGTGCCTCGTGAACAACAGCAAATAATAAGTATTGAAGCCTTATCACCTCACTCACTGCCTTTAACATTCGATGAGAATAAAGAAAACCTGCCGGGTTGTAGCAGCTAACTTTTGATGAGCTGTAAACTCTGTATTTCGTTAATAAATTATAAATGAATATAAATAAATATCTTTTAATATTTATTTTCTTTGAAACAACACATATTTGAAGCGAAAGAAATGTTTTATATTTTTCCATACAACATGTATGACGAGAGCTAACGAAAAAGCAGTAACTCAAATTCTAATTCTATAATTTTCTAAGTGACATAGCAGTATCTCATGAATAAGGTACATCCACATATATTTTTGATGTTTCATCTATTTTGAAAAATAATAATGGGTTGGGTTTCGAAACGAGTCGCCTGAATTTGAGGGTATTGGTAGTGTCATTGGGGCTTAAGGTAGTTCGTTTATTAAAACTAAAAGTAATTTTGGCTGCCGGAGTTGCGTCTAAATATTTTTAAACAATTTCCAAAATTTCATAAATACTTCGGCAATTATGCAAAACGGAACATAGTTTTTATACATTAGTAGAGTTTTACAAATATAATTTTTAGGTTTTATGTGAAAAACGTGAAACGAAACGCAAAACTACCATCTTGGAATGATCATATTGACAGCTAATGTCAAATTTGTGCGTCATTGCTTTCGAGTGCCTTGGGTTAGGTGCGACTGTAATAAGTAAATATATAGGTTATGTTAGGTTCTCTTTTGAACCTTAATCCGAAAATAGGAGCCCTTCGCAGGGCTCCGACAACCTTACTTTATTAAACTAGTGTGATGAATGTGGAAGTTGGCAGTGCCGTACACACCGATGTTTGGAGATTTTTTTTTTCAGAGGAAACCAAGTATTTCCGGCAAGTGAAAATGATGAGAGGGTTTCAAGACCTCCCTTGCTCCCTCTCCAATCACTCACAACCCCTAAAAACGGCGACGTATTTCGAAACCTTTGCCATAATAATTATAACTATAATAACAATAAACATCCATAAATAAATAAAAGAAATCAACTAATAATATTCTACCACATTCACACAACACCATCTAGCCCCAAACTAAGCAGAAGCTTGTACTATGGATACTAGACAATGGATAAACATACTTATATACTTTTTTTTATGTAAATACATACATATTATACATAGAAACACCCAGACCAAGACAAACATCCATGTTCATGCACACAAATGTTTGACTTGAGCGGGAATCGAACTCGCGACCTTCGGCGTGGCAGTCGTTTACACTCCCGCAACGCCACCGGGTCGTCAACTTTTACTAAACTTAAATTATCTCGTAACTCGCTTTAGTTGAGATACGGCTTTTGCGCTTAGTAGAGCAGTATTGTGTTTTTTAGGGTACCGTAGCCAAAAATTGTAAAAACGGAACCCTTATAGATTCGCAATGTCTGTCTGTCTGTCCGCCCGTATGTCACAGCCAATTTATTGCAAAACAGATTTGAAAACTGGCAGGAATGGAATTAGATGTAGGTATTCTATGAACTGCTTCACTATTTTTATACAAAAACAAAATAAAAATAATAATAGCCTCTCCATACATGGAACTGACTTAATCATTTTTATCATCTTACGGCACGTAGGTATTTACCTACTTTCGTCAACATTTAATACCTATAACGTCTAATGTAAACCAGTTTTGCTTATGGCTGCACTGAGAACAAAAATTGCGCTATGCCTATATTGTACAAACAGATTGATGTATGTAATATAAATTTTAATATCAGTATCTCAATTCAATATGCTAAAACGTTTTGCTTGCGATTTTGAAATATTGGAATACGGATGTCGCCAGAATACGGCCGCACGCGACGAGAATGAAGGAGGGCCGCCCCGCAGTAGACGGAGCTAAGCTCCCTTCACCTCCCCTGCTTCACCCCCTCATTTACCAAAACAGTCGCTTAGGACAGCGCCTTAATTGTCGCTTGCCCGCACTTCAGTGAGCACATAAAGCCGTCTGTCCCGGCTGTAGAATATCGCTAAACCTTTGGGTTACGGCAGACGCTCGCTCTGAGGAAAATAATATTCTGACAATTTTAGGTAGTCTAGAAAGTGGCTTGAGCTTCAAATTGAACGCTAGGATGATGATGATGTCTACAATTTATTTATGTAAGTTATAAATATAAATTACGGGACCGCATTCAATCTCAGAGTGAAATTGACAGCTCTATTAAAAGTAATTAGCAGACAGCATCTAAATAAATTCCGTTGCACTCTAAGTCTGTCTGGATGATGTTGCTTATCTAGCGGTAAAATGATAATTAGTGTGCCGAGTTATAAATATTCTAGAAGCAGTGAGAAATCAACAACTGCGCAATATAAATAAACTCATTATTCCACATGAAACGTGATCGCAACTCGAAAGTAAACAGAACTGGTGATAATAATTTTTGTTGTCGTCTGTGGAGTTCCCCGCTGGCTATCTTAAATGTCAGGTCGCTTCGGGGTTATCGGTTTATCACGTAACAATGCTTTCGTATTTTCTAACGGTTCAACTAAGTATTATTTTTGAAATAATTCGCTGTATTCAATTTCAATACTTTTTATGAACAATATACGCTCACGTAATATAGGGTAGTTGACATCCCGTACATGAAACTTAATATATACTCGTAGAATGAAAATTTAGAAAAATCTATATCAAGGCCGTATAACTATGTTTTATATATTTTTATTTTTCTTACCAGTTAAAACTTAAAGCTACGTGCTTTGGTGAATCTTAAACCTAGTTTTATAATAACGCATTGACTTGGTGCCACTACAAGTTTAAAGAGTATTTCATGTTTTTATATCAATTTATTGTCCCAAATACGAATAAAAAATATAAAATTAACACTGAATACCATGTGAGACCCATTACTGTACATT
Source organism: Euclidia mi (assembly GCA_944739405.2). NCBI lineage: Eukaryota > Metazoa > Arthropoda > Insecta > Lepidoptera > Erebidae > Euclidia > Euclidia mi. Next base: position 47,192,580 of record OX123182.2, on the reverse strand, counting down.
AATATTTCTAACCACCTAAACTTCAACAAAGAAAATAAGAGTGATTTATTTAATTAGTAATTTTACCAACGATTTTTTAAAATGAAACTGCCAAAATTATTGAAAATCTTACAAATTAAATAAATAATCAAGTGATATCATTTCATACACATGTTTTTCATAACAGTATTCAATAGAATAATAAATAAAATATTGACATTAAGACGACCTCCCTCACAATATTTACTAAAGTAAATATATGCAAAGCACGTTCAACAGCATTTTTAACATAAATACTTTATTATATTTTATGTGCCGTGTGGTTGACGGCATAGAATACAAGTGTCACCACCCCCTATCTTCCCGTGGGTGTCGTAAGAGGCGATAACACGATGCGAGTACCATCTTTGCGTAGAGACGGAAAACTCGACTTCAAACCCTATACGACTGCCTCGTTGGTCTCGCGGCATAAATGTGCGCGTGGGATCGGAAGGTCACGGGTTCGATTCCTGGGTCGGGCAGTGTTATTGTGTGTTTTTCTGTCACGAAATTCTCAGTAGCAGCACGGAGTCTGGCAATGTGCCCGGTACGGCAATAGGCTCGCCCCTTATTATGTGGGACTAAAGTATATCTGGCGAAAAGTGGGTGTAGAAATACACCTCTGCCTACCCCTTCGGGGATAAAACGCGTGACGATATGTATGTATGTATGTATATTTTATCTACAAAACATCTAATATTTTGCCATTTATTTTCATAGACACAAAATAATTTAATGCTATAGGGTAAATTCGTTAGAGATACGGGAGAGATGGCCAATCGATTTATTTTTGACATTTACGGCTAGATGGGGGGGGCTAGAGTTCAGTTAGTATGCTCCGATTAACTATCATGAACACAGTACGACACAATTACTGCGCAAAATTAAACTAAAAAGTAAGCAAATAACCTTCAATTTTACAAGGTATTCCTTTTTTTTATGTGGTGATATTTTAACCCATATCTTCCTAGTGATCGATTAATTATTGATCGGTTGACTTTAAATTTTTTTGTTAGAAATTCGGAACGCATCCATTGTTATTTTTAAGTGTTGGTAATCCTGACGGTAATGGCTGTCAAATTGTATTTTTGACGTTTTACAATTTGCGCCCTTTTTCTTGTAGTTCAAGTGTATTTGCGGCAATTTTTACTCAAAAATATGTCTCATCGTAAAATGTAAGTACTTTCGCTATATTATATTATTATTTTATTTATTTCTATGATTTTATTCTAAACATAGTGTGTGTTATAATATTGTAATGTAGTATAATGAATATAAATTGAACGTGGATAGATATGATGATGTTTTATAAATTGATCGATTTTTCGATCAGTAGGATGTTATGCCCATGTACGGTTTTGCTCATTTATCTTGCGTTTACTCAGATATTTTTATTGATTTTGTTACAGTTTGTCAGTAAATGAAATAATTTCACATCTGGAAGATGACGCAGAAGTCTTATCAGCTGATATTTATATAACCCCGCCGGATAATTTTGATAGAAGTGACGAAGATAGTGGTGATGAGGAATCTACCCACATAAATAATTTATCCAGGCATCAACTGTTAGCAGAAGCTGAACTTAGGGCCACCGTTGCTTCGAAAGCTGGTATTGAAGTCGAAGACAATTTTTTGGACGATCTACCTCTCGAACCCTTACCCAGTACCTCGTCAGCAAAACCACCACTAATGAAAAAAAAGCGCGCTTTTGCATCTAAACGTTGGAGGGCTATCGATATTCCAGATAAAGGAGAAAAAGAGACTGAGATGCCTAGTTTCCTTGAAGATATTGAAACACCAATACAGTTTTTTGAATTATTTTTTGATGAAGAGGTGTTTGAGCTATTGCGTTCCGAAACGGAAAAAAATGCAATTCAGAAAGGCAAGCATGGTTTTAGGGTGACAATGACTGAAATGAAACATTTCATCGGCATATTGTTATTGTCAGGGTATAACAGCGTAGCAAGGTACCGCATGTATTGGGAACAACAAGTGGATTGCAATTTTCAAGTCGTGGCATCTCTCATGCCTAGAAACAGATTTGAAGATTTGCTTCGTTACTTCCACGTCGCTGACAATAATAATTTACCACCAAACGATAAGTTCGGAAAAGTTCGCCCACTTTAGAACCTACTCAATCACAGGTGGTTGAAATATTATCCTGGTGACAAAAACTTGAGCATCGATGAATCGATGATTCCTTATTACGGCAAGCATGGAGCGAAGCAGCACATACATGGAAAAGCTATCAGATTTGGGTACAAAAACTGGTCTCTTTGCACCCGTCTTGGATATCTCATTTATGGTGAGCTTTACCAAGGAGCTAGTACAGGGAATACTCATCCAGACCTTGGCGTTGGCGCGTCTGTTGTACTGGACCTCATAAAAAAGCTACCGTCTGGCAGTTACAGTTTTTACATGGACAATTTTTTCACCTCATTGGCACTGCTGGATAAACTGAAGAAATTGGGGCATGATGCAACAGGTACTATAAGAGCCAACAGGGTAGAAAATGCGCCATTGAAAGATACAAAACAGATGAAGAAAAAGAACACCCAGAGGGGTTCATATGACCAATGTACGGATGTGTTGTCCGATATTACTTTAGTTCGGTATAACGACAACAATATTGTTACGGTTGCGTCTATGCAATGTGGCGTACAACCAATAGGAAAAGTCAAGCGGTATAGCGACAAACAAAAAAAGGATGTAGACCAACCAAGGTGTTTCATAAATTATAATAAATACATGGGTGGCGTCGATCGTTTTGATCAAATTGTAGGATGTTACCGAGTATCCATAAGGCTGAACAGGTGGTACTGGCAGGTACTTATGTTTCCTCTCAATGCCTGTGTGAACAATGCCTTTCAATTATATAAATTGTCCGCAGCGTCGAAGAATGGCAACAGTTATGATCTCTTATCATTTACCAGGTACATTGTAACAACATACTTTTTCATGAAAGAGGCCTCCGACGTCATGTCCGTTGCTAAACTTTCGGTACCCAGATCATCACTGGCCGTCATAAAACGGGTTCCAGATTCTGTAAGGCTAGATGGAAAAGCTCATCACATTATCAAGCAGGATAAATCAACCCGATGTGGATTATGCCACAAAAATACATTTATGAAATGCTCTAAGTGCAATGTCGCCTTGCATCAAAAATAAACTGTTGCTTTCCATACAAAATAATGTTTAATTTTTCGTCCATAGTATTGTTTAAATAGTTTAAAATAGTTAAAAATGTCTAATCTATTATAAAATAAATAAAATATAAATATAAACCGCATTTTATTTCACAATCACCCGATCCACATATTAGTACAACACATGTATGTATATTCCTACTGATCGATTAGTCGATCGGTTTCAGAACTCCATAAACAAAATAAAAAAAAAAACTTTTTGTTATCATTTTATGTTGACCTCTCTAATAGGGTGCTGGGACAACATTTTCATTAAAATTGGTCAAGTCTAGCTATGCTTGGGATGATATGGGTTAAGGTGAAATACTATTTTTAAATGTATACTTTTTGTGTTTACTAAGTTTATTGCGTTTTTCAAATGATAATGTCTATTCTAACCTCAAAACGGCGCCCGTTACGTTAACATTACGTTTTAGAATTGATGTGGCGATCTCACGCGTACAAAAAGGAGAGATGGTCACAGAAATTCAGGCTGAGATGGCCATATCCATTATTGTTATTGTAAATGTTTTTAATGTGCTTTATGTCTTCATATAGATGCCAAACAAGTATCAGAAGAAAACTATAGCCACTTGCGGTAATTGGAGTGAAGAATCATTAAAACCTGCCATTAATGCGGTAAACCCAAAGATAATAAATCTGATAAAAATAGGATAAAAAAACGAAAAGCTGCTAGGCGTATTAGAGAAAGCAGGTCTGATCTCAGTGCACCAATAATTTGTGATACATCCGACGAATAAGATAAAGAAAATGAGGCAGACAACTCTGCCGGATGCGGAGACAATTATTATACGACTCATCTCGTTGAGAATTGGCCGCAATGTCTTATTTGTGATAGATGGGTTCATGAAAATTGTACAGAATTTAATGGCATGTACTCTACATGTGAACAACAGAAGAAAAAAAAAGATAGACAAGCTCAATTTCAAGGCAAGGGAATGGGAAAAGGGAAGTCAAGTACTGGCCATCTATCCCGTACAACTACGGCCAACTCACCCTGATATGCCGGGAGAGATGGCCAGTTCTATTTTTTTTGTAAATTGATTTATCGTATATTTCTTAACTACAAAATTTTATTTGTAGTTGATTTTTTCGAATGCCTGGGCCACACACATCGCGATAACATTCGGGCGATAAACTTCGTCTTCGGTCTACGGCGAAGCTGCGCGGCCAGATAATGCGCGATGTAAAGTTTATCGCGAAGTACGAGCGATGTTTATACGCAAAAGACAAAATGGACGCCACGGTTGCTCTGTATTTTATGGCAGCAAATAAATATTTTTTACATTTATGTCATCTAAAGAATACTTAACACTTTCACTGCCAAGTCATTATACTTTAAGTCAATACATATGCCCAGTAATTTGTGGGAGTAATACATAACGACTCGGATCCGAGTCCATCGGCACGACGACGTCGTAACTGGACCGCTATGCTCATGGTCCCGTATCCGAGTTCACAAGCGCGAGCGCAGGGCTGTCCAAAATGACCTGTGTTATTTTAAAATTTTTGTTGTAGTGAAATAAATGACAAGTGTTTAATGTTTTTATTTATAAAAGTATATTTTAAAATCAAATACTTTCGTCTTCATTTACTCCTAGTTTTAGGGTAACAAATCTTATAACAAAGCTTGTCGGTATTGATTGAGATCGTTCGCCCATCTGTTTCCTCGACAATTAGGTATAACGATGTTCTTGATTTCATTGAGCGATGTTTATACGCAAAAGACAAAATGGACGCCACGGTTGCTCTGTATTTTATGGCAGCAAATAAATATTTTTTACATTTATGTCATCTAAAGAATACTTAAATTAAAAGCAAGAAAAAGGAGGAAGTGGATGATAATCAATCCAATCCATGTTTCGCTTCAGCTATTTTACGCACTGCAGTTTACCTTAACACGTCCGCTACACACGATGGCTGGCGGCCGACTGAAGTGTGGCCGCGCAAGCGAAGTTCATCGCGATAAAATGCTTTGATCCGCGAGAATTTACCGACAGCGGAGCGAAGTCCTCGCAGCTACGTACGAAGCACCGAAGTATACGCGAATACTTGGCTACACACATCGGGATAACGCGAATCTTCGGGTTATCGCGATGAGTGCGGCCTAGGCAGAAGACTAATTACTGTTCATTATGATAAGAATAAAAGTCTGATAATGAAAAGCCTATTTAATTTTTTATTTCACCTCCAAGAAACTATTGCCATCTCTAACGAATTTACCACACGATAATATGCATGTAAAAAAAGAACTTATACTTAGAAAAATACTACGTGTCTCCTTTGTCTTCTATTATCAAAAATGCAAAGCAGTTTTTATAATTTATTACATTTGTATTTTATTATTATTTTATAATTTCTAAATAAGTTAATGCGTCCTAAAATATTTAAAGTATTTAGGACACGAAATGGTCCTTGTCGCCTATAATGCGATTTCACTACGGACTAACCTACATAATTATATATTTTTGATATCTCTAGTAGTTTGGTCTTAATATTTATTGCTTTTGTTATTTCCATGATTTGGTACTTCATCATGTCAGCCTAGAGACGTCCACTGCTAGACATAGGCCTCCCCCAAGCTTCTACACACAGACCGATCTTGAGCCGCCCGCATCCAACCGCTTCCCGCGATCTTAACTTATTTGGTACTTAGAAAAGGCAATATCTAGTGAGTGTTTTTCAGAAAATATGTTTTTTTTATGATTTTCTCTGAAATCTTAGTTTATGTAGTTAGTGAAAAAGTATAGTTGCTTAAAATGATATTACGTATCTCTACAAATTTTATAATGCTGAAGAGTTATTTGAGAGGCAGATAATTATTACTTGCGAAAAACCAAGAATATACCTACGAAAATAAATAACTATTTAAGTGTCGTTTAAGTTCCTTGTCGCAGAGACTTAAAGATTTTTGCTACGCGGAAATTATCTGAAGTAAAAGATTTACAAAAAACACATTATCTAACATCTTCAGAAAGATAAGATTGAATTCTGCGAATAGATAAATGTGGTTCGTATTTTTGTCTCATTTTATTTACGCATCTTAAAAGAGGTACAATTCGTATCTGCAATTGAAGGTAGAGACTGTCCCGTATTTTATTAAGAACTCAAATACGATCCTCTTTCTTTAAGCGTAGACGCTTGGGAACCTAATTTAAAACGGATAGACTCAATTCAAGTATCATAAACTTAGAAACAACATAAATGTCAAAGGCATATTTACCGTAACCATCCCTAAAGCAAGGATGTATTCAGTTGACGTCATCTTGACTTGGTACAACCATACAACATAATATTGAGGTCAGCCTATCGCTTACACAAACGATATAGGCCTAGTAATAGCCTTTTAGCAGCGCTTCACCCGCATACTCATTGGACTTGTGTAGAAGATTAATTAAACTATTAATCCCGTAACGTGTCTACGCCTTAATCGGACGCCAATGTAACCACAACATTCTTCACCGTGCCTATTTTGGATACGTCAATTTACTATGTGAGTGTACCCTTGTGATCATTCCATTCATTACGTTGTCGTAATTACTTTGGGCCGTGTAAAATACAGCGTGATATACCTTTGACGACTTCGGTCGCATAAAAGCATAGGAATTGCCAATTCTACCTAATGGTACGGTAAGTGCGTACGTAGATAGCGATTATGTAATTAGTTGTTTGCGTTCTGATAGCTGCGCTGTTTGGATGTATGAGATTGTTAACAGGGGTTAAGGCTTTGATGTTAATGATATATTCGTTTAAAGTTTGAATGTCTGCTATATTCACATAAAATATCTGCAAATTTGAAAACGTTGGAACATTAAAGTCAGATGACGTTTATGTTGTGTTCGTATTTACTAATCAGAAACTGTACTGATATTTTGTGGCACTTATTGTGCTATTCAGCTCAAAAACTTATCCTATACTAGTAATGCGTTCTGAAAATATAGTTTTGCAGTTAAAATGTTTATACCATGACTAAAGAGTTAACATTATTATAATAAAATTAGACTTGATAGTAATCGTCAACCTAAAATCTGTCAAATATAAGATAAAGGGCAGCCCACAAAATAATATTGATAATATTCAATAATAATATATAATATATTTTTAATTAAAAGGTACGATATTTTTTGCCGTGTGTTTGACGGCATAGAATACAAGTGTCACCACCCCCTATTTACCCGTGGGTGTCGTAAGAGGCGACTAAGGGATAACACGATGCAAATACCATCTTTGCGTACAGACGGAAAACTCGACATCAAACCCTATACGACTGCCTCGTTGGTCAAGCGGCATAAAGGTGCGCGTGGGATCGGGATATCCCGGGTTCGATTCCTGGGTCGGGCAGTGACACGAAATTCTCAGTAGCAGCACGGAGTCTGCAAATGTGACCGGTACGGCAATAGGCTCGTCCCATATTACGTGGGACTAAAGTACATCTGGCGAAAAGTGGGTGTAGAAATACACGTCTGCCTACCTCTTCGGGGTTATAGGCGTGAGACTATGTATGTATATTTTTTTCATTTTCACTGAATTGCAAAACTATTTTATACGAATCTTTTATTTTTGTCCTTACAAAAGCCCAGTCGGTAATTAAACTCGTACTCTCAAAACTATATTTGCGATACAACCAAAATTAATTTAAATAATGTCCAATGTGAAAATATTCTATTATTTAATAAAAAAATGTTTATTTGTCACGAATTGGCATTCAAATTAATATTTCACAATATAGTCAACGGACTTAAAAAAGAAGGAGGTTCTCAACTCAGTAGTATTTTGAATGTTTGCTACATCTGAACTACCCTGTGGTGTAATGTTTCTCATATAACTGACTTTTTTAGTTCTAGTTATATTATATTTATGGTTGACTTTATGATGTAACGTATTTATTATAGTTAATTGCGAGGTACAAGAATGTACCAGATTAAGGCATCACTACACCCAGGGAGAGCTTGGTAAATTAATGACATTAATTCCTAATATAAGATACATAAATATATACTATACATAAATATACACTATACATAAATAAATATTATGCATACATACATATGTACATAGTCTCTCGCCTGTAACCCCGAAGAGGTAGGCAGAGGTGTATTTCTACACCCACCTTTCGCCAGATATACTTTAGTGCTACGTAATAAGGGGCGAGCCTATTGCCGTACCGGGCACATTTCCAGACTCCGTGCTGCTACTGAGAATTTCGTGACAGAAAAACCCAATAACACTGCCCGACCCAGGAATCGAACCCGGGACCTCCCGATCCCACGCGCACATTTATGCCGCGAGACCAACGAGGCAGTCGTATAAGGTTTGATGTCGAGTTTTCCGTCTCTACGCAAAGATGGTATTTCCATCGTGTTATCCCTTAGTTGCCTCTTACGACACCCACGGCAAGATAGAGGGTGGTGACACTTGTATTCTATGCCGTCAACCACACGGCTATGCATACATATTTTATAATAACACAAAACAAATACCTTGATATGAACGAATGCTATGCTACTTCTGCTAACTTTTCCAATAGCAGTGCTTTAACTTTTGATTTAAAGCCATACCTGGTAATGGACGTCCTGACTTCGAGAGGGAGGGCATTCCAGAGAAGGATAGCTTGTACAGAAAAAGAAGAGTGAGTAAAATTGGTAGTATGAGGAGGACAAAGAAGGAGAAGATTATCAGATGAACGAAGGTTTCGGTCGTGAATTGAACAAAGATACTGAAAATGCTCACTTAAGTACTATGGGGTATTAGGGGACATAAGGATAGAATAGAGGGTTGTGAGGGCACGCAAACTGCGTCTTTGACGAATTGGAAGCCACTTCAATTGAGAACGAAAAGTAGACACATGGTCATACTTGCGAAGATTGAAAACGAATCGAATGCAGTTATTGAGAAGATGGTCAAGTTTGTTAAGAAGATCTGCATTCAGGTCATAGTAACATACATCACCATAGTCGATCAAGGGAAAAATTAAAGCTTGCACAAGCAAAAAAGATTTTCTTACCTAGTAATATTTATTTTATACTACTACCTTCTAATACCATCACGTATGGTTTTGACAAAAATATTAGGCTATAAATAATGACACTGCAACACATAGAGGGGATATGTATCGCAATTAAAGAGTGAAAGAGAAAATAAGATTGAATGAATTGCAGATTAATGCACCCCAGTAAGCTTTGTTCCTGTAGCTTAGGCACGTCACTCGTAACATGATTACATCAATTAGCTCATGGCGAAGCCTTTTCTTCCACTTTATTCAGATGAGAAGTATTATCATTCCTTCAAATCTATTTGTATAACTTCTCACTCATTTGCTTATTCAATCACTTACTAAACAATGTATTGAAAACTACTTGATCTTTATGTAACCAAGTAGACAGATTATTTATAGGCAGACAATGTTAGCTATCGAGTCTTTGGGTAGATTTTGCAATAGCACCGAATTTAATTCGGTAAGAGTTCCTGTAGTTTTCACGTTAGTAGCGCCTTGCTGATTTCAGCATGAATGGGCCGGTTCGACCGGGGAAGTACTACCCTCTCACAGAAAATCGACGTAAAGTAACAGTACCTAAACTGTTGCGTTTCGTTCGGTGAGTGAGAGTGCCGGAGGTCCTATCTCCCATTCCTTCTCCCTTATCCCACTCTTTATCCTATCGCTTTTCCCAACCCCAAGGGGCGGTAACGCACTTGTGACTCCTGTGGTGTTGCTTGTGTCCATGGGCGGCGGTAATTGCTTACCATCAGGCAATCCGTCTGCTCGTTTGCCGCCTATTACTATAAAAAAAAAGTTTTCAAAAGTTGACGAAATCTCAAAAAAACAACTGATCTGTCTCTATCTAGTAGAAGTATCTTTTGCCCTGGGCTTTGCCTATAACTACTCTAGAGCTTACAATTCAACGTATGAAACAATGTCTTCCCAAAACAAAGTTTTTTAAAAGAGTGCTCTTTGTGATATTCATCTGGTTTGGGTCAAAGTTCGTCCAACAACACTTCATGTGGAAGTTACCTTTTCTTACTTTGAAGAGTACTTATTGCTGTTGGTGTCATTTGTTATCAAGGACTGAATACTTGTGGTAGACGAAAAGGAGGATACGCATTCCTAACCATGGGTATATGTATGATCTAAGCGTATTTAGAATCTGCCTGGTTTTCTTAAACAGTTAATTTGATAAATAAGGAAATCGCTTTCGTATGTATTTTTAAGATAAGCTTCTCATATCTTTTTAAGATTTAAAAGTTTCTACGGTTTAACAATGTAGGTTTATTTTTTTCTTTTTCACCATGTTATATCACACTAAAAAAATGTGTAATTCACAAGCTGGGTACAATTCTGTCATCCCCAAATATTGTGCAAATACATCATGCTAAATGCCGAAATGTCCTTTGGGAACACACACAATTATCGTACTCTAACCGCATTCCATTACAGTAATCGTTAATCAAATGCAATTGTCAATTAATTATAATACTATTAATTACACGTCGGACCCTTTGAACATAACTATTAGAGCACAATTCGATCTTAATACTGCAATTATTTGCTAACAAATATATTGGTTTGCCACATGCTACGTCTATCAACAAAAATCATTTAAAATAAGTATAATAAGACTTTGTAGTTGCGACTTATTTATTAGTACATGGATGGTTTGTATAATTCAGAATAATAAGCACTTTTAACAACATTTTTTTGTGTTAGAAAATTTTTATGTACAATAGGGTAGTTTCCAGGGTCAAAATAATTACATTTTATTTAGTCCGTATTTTAGATTACAAAAAATATTGGACACGTATTTTTTCTTTTTTCTTTTAAATAAAAAATAACAAAGATATAGCCCATTAAAGTTACGTGTGACGTCACCTAGTGCGAAAAAATGCAGCACGGCGTGACGTTATACGTAACTTTAATGAGCTATATCTTGGTCATTTTTGGTGTAATTTACAAATAAAAAAATACGTATCGCTTATTTTTGAATAATCTAAAGGACGGACTTATAAAATTTTTTTCGTCAACTAGCCTATTAAACAAGTCAGCGCTAGACCAGTTTGAAAAAAAATCCCTTGTCTCTCGTCGAGGCACACTAGAAATTGATTTTGTATGATAGTGTCAATGTGCGTGTAAAGTAGCACTGGAAGCGACGATGTCTTGCTAAGCGATTCTCGCCCTTATGGTGGTCTAGCGGGAAGTTGTTCGACTGTACATACTATGGGGAACAGACGTGAGATTATGTATGTACTACATACATAGACTCACGTCTGTTTCCCGAAGGGTTAGGCAGAGACTACTTAACGATTCCCATGTGAAAACGTAAAAAGAGTGAAAGTGTGAAAAAAATATTTAAGGTCGTAAAAGTGTTTTAGTTTGTTATCCTTCAAATTGCCAGTGCATCGCATCGTACGATTGCCGTGCTGGACAACATTATGTGTGAAATTGCTGTCCCGTTAAGATGGTCTTAATTCAATGAGGGTCTTCTGAAATGACGCTCACTACGCGGCAGCACGGAGGCATCAGGTCCAGAAAGCTGTCAAAGCCCCTATATTTTCGAACGTCTGTGTTTGTTTGTATTATGTGTGTGTACGCGTCTGTACAATTATCTGACGTCAGTGTGGACCTGATGCATACTAAGCGCCGTCTGGTGGTAGAAGACATATCAAACGCCCTCATTATTTAGTTTCCCTTTTTCTTGAGTCGTGCTTTGTAAAAGTCATTTTCAATTTATTGTTCTCGTCTTTGCTAACAACAATAATATGCCAAAAGAGATGCAAACATGCAATATACTTTTTATTTCGTTATTTTCAATGTACTTTGAGTGTGTTCACTTGTTTAAATTTTATTTGAAAATTAATTTAATGTAGCAATTAATCCGTTGTCTGAACCTACATGTGCTCTACTCTTACTGATATTTTTTGACATACAAAACCGTCCTCGTCATGCAAGCATGTATTGGAAGTGAACTATAATATTTTTGGCTTTAAATTTAAAAAAAAATTAAAAGTTGGTTTAACCAGGATTTATAATAAAACTGACTCCATTTTGTTCGTAAAAGTGAAAAACGTATCTGCAAATATGTCAGTTATATTGAAACAGTGTATGTTCAGTGTATTATGAACAATGTCACGTCCATTATTTCACTCCACGTTGATTCAGTACAATTCATTTGAGGGTAATTTATCGTCGGCGTGGTCATTTAGCGCCATAAATGTTTCAGCTGAACTTTTATGTTTCAAAAACACATTAAAACGGTGATCCCACTTGTCCCCAGGGAGCAATTGTTATGTCGTCCAGACCATCGTTTATAACTTATAGGTACATACACTAGCTGAGCCCGCGGTTACATCCGCGTTATTTAGGGCTGCTGCTTCTCACCCACAGCCCATAGCGTGATAATGTTTAGCCTATAGGTTTTCCAAATAAATGGGCTATCCAACACTACGATAATTACTCAAATAATCAATAGATAATCACTTAAAATCGAGCCAGTAGTTCCTGAGATTAGCACGTTTAACCCATTACAATATTAGTATAGATGAAACGTCCACGTTAAAACTGACGTCAATAACAGTTCCAAATGAGACAGTTTATACTGGAGTACTACCGCACAACAGGAGGACAGATAACGGAGTATGCATACAGTATGTACATATAACATTATGCAAATGTACTGGATGCGATGTCGTACGAGAGCAGTTGGACGCACGTCCTGCATAAAGACGAGTGTTGCACTGCTCTGTTTAGTACAGTGGTAGTCGGACTAATGTGGTGCGCAGTAAAAACTAATATTTCATTCCTTACAATTTTGCTATGATGACAACAAAATTCCTTCTCAATCTTAGCATCTAGGTAAACCATATTGCGGCAAGCCACTGGTATTTAATTAGTGGCTTGCCGCAATATGGTTTAGACTAGTGACTGTGACTACTTCACTATGAAGAACAAGAATATTATTGTTTTGTAATTGGTTCTAAATTATTATTCCATTTGAAGGCAATGGTTTGGAAGTGGCATAAGAACTGATAGAGTGCATTAGCCAGCAATCTTATCGCGTTAAACGTGTGGATAAGAAAGTAGGCCACTGAAGCCTGTATGAATATTACACTGATGTTATCTGGCGATGCTGCACTGTCTCCTTCCCTTTTGTTATGTAATGGAACCTATTTATTTACTTAGATTAAGGCGATATAAGATAGAGATACGAGGAGATAAGAAATATTTTAGAGTAGGATATCAATATCTATACAAATAATCAAATTGATGTGTATGTTTATAATATTAAAATAACCGCTTTTTACTAAATGCATATGGATGTACCGATATACACGGTACATATACCGAAATGACAATTTGTACAATTTTTGTCTGTCTGTCTGTCTGTGTGTCTGGTTGTTCCCGCTAATCTCTTTCACTCACTACTTTCACTGACGGATAGCTGATGTACCAAGGAGTAATTACTAAGGCTATAAATTAACCGGGTACGCGGAGTAGTTCCCTCAGGACGCGGGTGAAACCGCGGGAAACAGATAGTATTATATAAAAATCTTCCGTTACTGACTCACTGAAGGACAACGCACAGCCGAATCTACTGGGCGCAGAAATGAGGAGCGCTTGGGGAGAATATAGGAGCAATAAGAGAGGATATTTGAAAATGCCCACGCTAAGGGGGTAAAATAGTTCCACGCGAGCGGAGCCGTGGACGAAATCTAGTCAATATCAATACACAAATCCCGTGAATACATCTGGTCTAATGATTATTTGTGTAATTTTACCTATTTGTACCTATGTTTTATATTTAATTGCCTTGAGTACGCTGTAGTGCAATTTTGTAAGTGGGCAAGCTGAATTGTACGCTATCTTTGTACAACTTTGCGAAAGTTCGATCGAGTTTGCACAGTCGCATTCACAAAGAGTTGCGCATTTTTGAAAATATATTGCAAATTCAATAATGACGATGTCTTGGCAAATGTTTTTTATCTCAGATTTATAGACAAGAATATGATTTAATGTATATTTTCTGTAATAGAATCCCGCGTCTACTGCCAAAAAAAATATAATATCACGTAATAAACGACATCTAGCAACTGTGATAGGCAGAAATACAAATGCTTTCATTAATTCTCAGGTGATTGTATTGTTCCGTTGCCGCGGTTACAAAAAATACACAATTATTTTTGGATTTACCGCCTTGTAAGAGGAGGCACTCAGAAAAGAAAGATTACTTTGCGGTGACAAAGAAGGCTGATACATTATAGATATATGTATTGTATTTTTTACTTGATATATACCTATTCGTTATTTGTGTACAATATAATTTCAACGACTTTAAGAGAGTTGACATATGGCTACTTTCTAAAGCGTGTTTAAGTTCATAAAACTTATATCAATAGAGCTATGTCGACAATTAGATAAATATATGTACTACAAAAGTTTGGAATGGCTATTTTTAGTAACCAGATGAGCTCGCGTTTACACCCGCGTTATTTAGGCCGCTTAATCCGCCTCCGTGGCTCATAGCGTAACGTCATAAGGCCTAAAGCCTTCCTCTAAATGGGCTATCTAACACTGAAAGGAATTTTCAAATTGGACCAGTAGTTCGTGAGATTAGCGCGTTCAAGCAAACAAACAAACAAACTTTTCAGCTATTAGTATAGATAATTAAAACATTTTCTACAAAATGGCAAATACATTTACAAAAAAAATATAATTAGTAGAAATATAATATATGTAATAAATTTATTTAGATTCACTGAAACTTTTAAACTTTATGCTACTGCTACACCTGCGTTAGCGTTAATGTTAATGGCAATGGCCAATAACTTAGCTAACGCGTTAAAAAATTCGCATTGAAAATTAGTATTTTAACACGTTAAAACGTTGGCTACATAGACGTAGCGCCTAAATTAACGCGCTAATTGACGCGTTAAGACGCAGGTGTAGCAGGAGCATTAGAGATACAAAATACTATTTTAAATAATATGTACCTACATCATAGCATGTAATATTTTTGTAGCACTTTCAGAAAATTCGTCAGTTAAAATGTTCACCTTACTAACTTTGAGTTTGTTTAGTTCAATACAAAATTTGTTGGGAGTTACCGTAATATTGGAAACAGCTATTAACCCCTTGTATGCCGGAACGCAGATCTACGCGAGACACAATAGCTTTTTAATTGTGTCTGGCATTCCGGCATACAAGAGGTTAATTTCGCACATGTAACAAGAAAAATACTGCGCGGTGGATACGTGAAATATGACATGCGGAAATTTTTGACGGTGCACAATGTATATACGTCGGTGAGGCATCACACCGTTTTATTTTTTATCTATGGAGAAATAAATTTTATAGAGTAAGCTGATCAAATTTCTGCCAACATAAATCTTTTTGTATTGGTGGACAGCGACAAAAGATACTTGCAGGAATCTCTTTGAAACTTTTTCCGTGCTATAAAAAGTCATCATCATTCTTTCATTCCTCTCTGTGAAATGTCTTAAGCGCTGCTTCTAATCTAATGAATAATGGAACAGCTTTTCCCTACGGAAGATACACTCTTAATCCCCTTTTTGCCACAGTAAACTTTTATGAAAATTATCATATTAAAATCAATGGACTGAATTTAAATAACGTAAAAATAAAGATCATAAAAGGTAAAAGAGCAGAGTGTATTTAACGAGATCATTCAAGCTTTTATCAATTTTCTTACCATTGCATTGAAAAATGTTCAATATGTCCTCTCTAAAAACAGATTACATCGATTTTCTTCGGTAACAAAATAGTGACTTATTCTCATGACATAATGTTAGATTGGGTCCTGTTTAAATCATTATTTAATGATATAACATTTTAAGGCAATTGTTAGGCACCTATTTGAACGAAATATGTCGACTATGCTGAAAAATATTTAAATAAAAAGAAATACTCGTTTCACATAAAACTTTGTTTTTTTGTAAATTGTAGTATTTGGAATACTTCATCTACGCCAGCCAACAAGCAGTCAAACTCAGAGAATTATCAAATGCAAAGCACCAAGCCAGTCATCAAATGGTGCGATTTCACATGCTGATTTTCTTTTTCGCAAAGGACCGTGGAAAAGCGACGTGGCTTTTTCGTAAAATCCTTGATCAGCGATTTAAAAAAAACAGTATTTCGGCTTTGGCTTTAGCAGCGAGTAGGACGACGAACGACTACTCGAATCGCTTACAGTCTGAAAATCTAGTAAAATTCGACCTCAACAAGATTTCCTTCCTAAGATATCGACTCGCCGTGAGATCTTAGTTCAGATAGGTTTTCTTGCCGTGACAAACAACTAGAAAGTTTCTTCCTTTGATCACATTTAAAGTAAAATATAAAATACATTTTTTGAATACTACGAAATTCTCTATAAACATTGGAGTTAGGTACTTTTCTGAAAACATTTTTAGTAGTTTCCTCTAGGTATTCGGCATAAATACATAATATATTCATTATTATTCGTTTATGATTCGTTCAAATTAATACTTACATAGCCATATCCGTAAGATCATACCTGTGTTAATACTACAATAGATATAGTAATAAAATAAGTATGTCGTAACATCTTATTATATCTGTGATTATAATTCTATCATTGAATGTTCGAGCATAATACCTTCTCTTGCCTGTTTTATCACAGTGTTACAGGTGTATAATATCACAGGCCTTAAAGGTTACCAGAGAAGTCCGTAGTGGTAAACTAAATAATAATACTGTGATATTCTAAATAATAATAATGTGGATAATTAATCGGTAAACGTAGTTATATATTCTTAAATATATACCTATATGATAAATTATACTGTGGCATCGAGTAAATTATTGTGCTCATCACAGAAAGATACGATTTGTTTGTCTTTTATGTAGTTGATTCTGTGGGTAGTTGTATGTAGGTATCAAACGTACGATCTGCAGCGTAGCATTCAATTTCAATAATTACAAGACTCACAGGCCAGTTATGTGTGTATTCATACATATCAGGCGATAGACTCGCATGGGCTGCCTATAGTGTAATATAAATATAGCCACAAGCAACCACATGAATATTTAAGCTATTCTACATTTAATTGTACATCAATCAAATATTTCTTAAGCGTCAAAACAGTTGGTTGTTAGACATTTGGCTGACACTCCACTTAATGTCATGGAAAATATTATAATTGTGACAATTAACCCGTTCTTGACATGGCGTACCAACATTGCAAAGCTATAACCACAAGTAACGGTAATTATTAACGCTAATTAGGTTAATACAAAAGCTAATGAATAATATTGATATTCATATATGTAGTAATGTGTGTCCCTGTCGCGAAATTATTTTATCAGGCAGGTCCCAATAGGTTCAAGCAGGGTTATACGCACGCGAACGAGAGCCTTTTCACAGCGTCATTCAATTGTACTATTGGTACCGATGACTCTATTGAAGTGTTGTATTGGTTATGATATTGATCTCCGGCTGTTTTATTTCTGTGCTAAACATTACTCCTATATAATATTCCGGTTTCCGGTTCTATTTGTTGCAGATTGCAACGCATTTGATTTGTTTTCTGGGAAAATATCGAATCTTGACACTCATTAAAGTGTCATAATTGGATCTTCTGTATGGTTGCTGTGCTGCAAAGTTGCTGTTGATTTTCGCAGGTGATATATTAGGGGGAATAATAGCATAGGATGAGTTCTAAAAATAAGTAGGTATTTTTTGTCGTAAAACAGTTTTTGGAATATGGTTAACCTGAGCTATTAATTTGTTCAGTGTTTCTATTCTTTGCGTGAAGATTTTTTATATTTTATTATAATATATTTGCCTGAATAAACTGGCTTAAATGAATTTCAAAAGATAATGAAATGTAGTGATAAATCTAGATTGGGAAAATATTTTCGTTTGTTATCTTAAAATGCTGAACAGAGACCCTTGAATATATTATTTCGATAACGCCATCTCGGTGATGTGAAAATATATTGCGTTCATTACAGTTTAACCCTCAGAGAATTGTAAATATTGTGACGAAAATTTGGTACTGCGAGCTCAACCCTTACATTAATAATATAGATGAAATTATTCATTATTGTCCCTGTGGATTTGTAAAAATGTTAGTCAAACTAATGAAACAATTATGTCAATGAATATTCAGCAATTCAAGAGTATCTCTAAACTTACTCTCTAAACTTTGATATTTTGTATGGCTCCGTCACGTCAGTCCGGACGTCGACTCGTCGGAACGTTCACAGCAAAGCAACTTAAGCAAATTACTTAGTTGGAGCCCTCCTCCATAATTATTATTCAACCTTTATCCGACGCAAATCGAGTAAATTTGTTCCAAAATTACTTTTATTAATAGTATTTCTTTCCCTCCGTCGAACCAAAGTGCTAAAGTAGAGTAAATGGACTGGAATTTCTGTTTCGCGAATAAATTATATAAGAATATTATAGTAAATAACTCTTTAAAGATAACGATAACAAAATTTCACGAAAAGAGTAAAGGACTTTTTATAACACAAGATGCTGAAATGTACTTACGATTCAGTGTCTTAGTACTTCAAATAACTTACATTAATATGAAACACATTTTATTCTATTCTTAAACGAATTATAGAGGTGTAGGTTTACTGTACTGACATTCAAAAACTTTATACACACCAGAGAGGGAAACATTCATACAAAAAGAAGAAGAAGCAGGTACACTTTTTATATTTTTATTTACACGGTACATGTATACTTTTTAACAAAACTTGTTATAAAGGTTCGTTGGTTAACAAAGAACGTAATTTTTCAGGAGAAGTATATAAACATTCTTTACCAGAGATTAACTCATACTTAACATGCTAAGTCATCTTCAACTGTTTGTAATTTATATAAGAACGGTCAGTAAAGACTGTTCCACTGCTCATTGTTCTTCGACTATTATATTGACTACAATTGTCCTTCTATACATACAACGATCCAACAGATCCGTTAACAAGGTACATGTTGAACGTTCTACGTGAATGATTTAGTTACGAAACCTTCACTGTGGACCCTATTTCGAAAGAAGCCAAACTTTTTTACTCTCAAGCAATTTAATCGGAGTGGCACTTAATTTTTCTTGTGGTAATTTAGTTAATGTAACTTTAGACATTCATGACTATTACTTTTGCCCCGAAACCAATTAATATTTGAGTCTTTACTTCAATCTTGTGCTACGTCATTGTAAATGATTCAGTATTTCACAACTAATTTCAATATCGTGAACAAAATTTTACCACGGAATTTATTTTACGCAAGTCAAGCATTGTATATTATTTAATTATTAAGTGGGATGTCACTTAAGTTGAAAACTTTCTAAAGCAATTCTTGGAAATTTGGTATATATATTATATCCCTGATATTAAAATTAAGCTGATTATTGAACAGAGATTCAAATGTCAGGCTGAAACGAATGAACATGTCACCTTTACTGTACCATATTTAAGATAAAGGAGTTTCATGTAACAATTACGACTTCTACCTTTGAAACTTAGAATCATGATTTTTATTTCTTTCTCATTATTTCACTAGTTTACTAAAAGATTATATTGCGTCACGTAATATACAAACAAGTGTCTTATTTTTAACGGAATTCAACTATTCAGTTTGCAGTGTCATATATATATTTAAATCTTTTATTTATTTATGTATGTGCTCGAGGCTAATAAAAAAGTATATATGTATGTTTATCCATTATCTAGTATCCATAGTACAAGCTCTGCTTAGTTTGGGAATAGATGGTGATTTGTATGTGGTAGAATATTATTATTATTATTCACTTCATTTATATTATTATTATTATCTTGATTGTACACTAAAACTGTGATTCGGTGTCCACGCCGTACCCCCGCCTGTTTGTCTGTTTTAATTCCACAGGTGGTGTTTCTGCCACTTACGAGTTTTTAAAACTAACGTAGGTATTGAACTGCTTAAGAAGGCAACGCGCCAATAAACTGTGTCAATAAACATTCTATAAATAAAAACATTAGGAATAACTCAATTTTAAACGTTTAGTATAGAAATCAAGCTGATTTGAATTGGGAACTCTTTGCCGAAAATGTTCGTTATAAAATTTTTACACCTCAACATTATCATAATTCCTGCAAATTTTCATGAATACCGGTTCATGTATCCCCAAATCAAAAGAGTTAACAGTTTATATATATAACTGTTCTACAAATGAAAGTAACAGCTGAACGTTTTAAACTTTCATTTGAGTATCGAAAGTATTTTTCGATGCACAGCGCAAAAGAAAGGAAATTTTAATGTTCGCATATTGTAGCTGACTTAAAATGTCGTATAATACAATCTTCAAGGCAATATATACAAGACACATTATAATCAGCAGCTAATCACTTAAGGCAATCAATTGACTGACATGCATATAAAACTATCGCCTGCCTCGGAGAGAATGTGAATCCGTCAGTTGCGACTGTCATAAAGATCCTTGACAGTCGCTACTGGGTATCAGTACCCTAAAATATTTCAACTTGACTAGCTTTCCAAGCATTTTCTTTATTAATTTGTTGTTCTCTGTATAGAGGGGAAATAGTATATCGTGTGGAAGAAAATGGAGCCGAATTAATTTTACAAGATGTCTCCTATTAGTTGTTGACAATACCGGATGGCGGAGTAAAGTTACAGTCGGCGCTGCCTACAGCAATGTAACTAAGGCATTGTATACGGTGATCAGAAATAACAAAGAACTTAAATCAGCACAATAACGTCGCATGCATTTTTTTTATCTATCCAATCTACACGATCCCGCGGGAACTTTAGGATATCCCTTCTTCGTGCACCCCTACGAGTCCCAAAGAACCTACGTGACACATTTCGGTTGTTTGCACCCAGTAGTTTTAGCTGTGCATTGTCTGTCATTCAGTCAGAAACGCATAGAATGCGCACGCTTAGCATAATATGACCGGCATCTGACAAAAATAAAGATTCAGTAGGTACTTTTGACATTAGTCACATAATTACACCAAAAACATCAATAACACCACATTGAAAGCTAGACGTGACTAAAACCACCTAGGCACTGTCTATTTTACAAAAACATTACATTAAAAATATAAAAAGCTGTTTTCAGTCTCCACAAATCGATGTTAAGCGCTTTTCTTAATAATTTACGGTACATTACCCAATTTCTCAACGCGAAACGCTTCATCAACAAAATATTTTTGTGCTCATGTCTTAATCGACACATTATGTGCCGACAACGCCAACTTTACCCTCTTACGTTTAATTTTATTTTCGTAATAAAATGAAATCTTTCGTACATACCGCTACGTTTATTCTTCAAGCATTTTTGGTACTACAAAGGTATTTTTAATATGTTTTTATTATTCATGAGAGTTTGTTGAGTGAACTGTAGGTATCACGAATAAAGGTCAATGATTTGACTGTTATTTTTTAATTGTAATTAACAGAAATATTCTGAATGAATTTAATGACGGAACGATTTGTTAATTTATTTACATTAGCTGTTACAACCGAGTTATCATTATTTATGCTATACGCGATTATGGACTATTCAAAACATAAGTAACTATTTAATTCGAACCAGTAGTGCGATTGGCGTGTATTGCTAAACAAACAAACTTTTTAGCTTTATAAATATCAGGAAAGTTACATCTTTGAAACAATATCTTGTATAATTATTATACGAAATGAAAACCAACTGAGTAAAAACGATTTTACGCGTTGTTAAACAGCTTATGATTGTCATATAGCCAAGTTTTCGTCACGAATGTAAATTATCTAAAATTTCTCAGCAATGAACATGCTATACTTTTCACGTATTTGAAGCCAATGAGGACATGATTGTGTTTTATCCTATAGTGATAGTTCTAACCACCCTAATAACATATACCATTCTAAAGATGTATCAATTATGTAGTATGTTAAAGGTATAAAGTACTTAGAATGCCAAATGAAAAAAGAACTTTTAGGTAGATGTTACAAGATTTATAACGGATAGATTGACATAGTTTTAAACTCATAACTATACTTTTCAATCTTTATCTACCTGTGACTGATGATGCATTCTAATCGGACTTCATATATGCTATATTTACAACACTTTTTTATCGATCAGCAAAGCAATTCAGGTTTCTATTCACCAAAAGGCTATTACTTTGAGATAAAGTTGTATCGATACCTACAAAGCCACTGTGGTTGAGTCGAGTTGCTGCTGAGAAAAGCAAAGGACAGTGAGAAACTCTACATTTCAGAGAATTACATTTTCGTCTCTCGTCCGTCTGTAGGTTCAACTGCCAATCCCATTTACAGCGGTAGTTTATAAAATTTAAAGTGACATTTTCCGCATACTATTCTGTCGTGAATTTTGGCGACGAGAATTCAAATATTGACATTTTAAACTCCACCTCGTTGGTCTAGACTAAGTATTTTTTCATATTTTCGACGATATTTACCACATATCAAACGGATACCTCAGCAATAGCAATCAAAGATAAAAATATCGGTTTAATACGCGTCGCGGGCATTGACAGTTTGACTCACGCCCTTCAGAAAGGACATCGTAATCACCTCGCCAGACAGATTGATTGATGAAATAATAAAAACGTTGCAACTCTGTATGATGTTGGCTCGTCATGCATCAAAAAGGTTTAAAATGAAAAAACATTTTATTTATAATTGGTTGTCAGTTGACCCAGACCTCAGAGAGAATAAATTTATTTTACTTTAAAATAAAAATGGTATGTGCCATTTATGTTTTAATATTGTTTATGTTTTAATTTTTAGCAATAGCTGGCTTATATTAAAATAATTTAATTAATTTAATATACTCGTTCATAGAATTGTAAGTAGTTTAATTGTTATTATTTATGTTATTAATTAAAATATAAAAAAAATTGGTTGCCTGTAAAGTCGGTATACGGGCGAAAGTTTTACGTGACAACGACTTTGAGTGGTAAAATAATTTTAATGTGAATATTCATTCGTATAGTAGGAAGAAGGATGAAAGACGCGTGCCTTTCACTTTTTATGTCTGTCTCTCTCGCTCTTAGGCGGGACGCGTGCCTCTCACTCGCTCTCATTGTGGGCGCATAACGTGAGCGGAGCGTAACGCAGTTTCTTGAAGTGTCACCCGGCAAACCAATTTATAAGACGTTGTCACGTCAAAAGTAAACTACGATAAATAGTTGATTTCACAATTTGTAATTTCGTTTTATTTGTTAAATAGGTAGCGATATGGTTCATACATAATTTGAATTGTTTTATCAAAGCTTGTACGGTGACAAAAAAATTATCTTCATAAAATGTCAGAAAAGATTTGTCTGTAATTTGCAATAAAAGAACAATTCGTTGTTGTAACTTCATTTTAAATATATTTTTAACAGTCTGTATAGAAAAAGAATAAAGTTATATTTGTAACAATACTATTTCTGCTTAGTCAATGTTTTAACACAGTTATTTGACATTTGAGTGTGAGAAGTCACAACGTATTTCAAAGAGCTTAACTTTTCTGACGTCCTCGGACTTATACAAATTTATACACAGCTGGATGTTTACACGGATGACCGGCCTCTCTCAAACATTTGCCCTTGGGGCACCCTATTTGTCTCGTGTACATTTTGTAAATAATTTATATCAATTCCTTTAAAATGTTTGACGTATAATAAAAATGGAGGGACGCGTCTCACGGAAATGTTATGAACGTAACGTACTTATTTATAAGGATACTAAAATAAGTCTTCTGTGTCAGCTTGTCATATTTTCATGACCTTATTTTGAATAGGACCCATCGAATATCTACATATGTATTTCAAGTCAGTGTAAGATTGCTTTTAGTATTTCGCGATTCTGTTGCTCAGTTTTTGCGCTTGTAAGACTTGACTTGCTTTTTGTTATGGATGGGCAAAGTTAAGCATTGGTTGCATAGGTCACCACTAGGATGGGTGACCTCCTGTTGTAGCTTTTACAAGTCGATTCTGGATCTTGTCTCAGAACAAAAACCGTCAAAACTTTTCGAAAGCCTTTGGATGTCCTATAAACATTTAGGGATCCAGCGAAAAACTAAAATTCCTTAATCCCTAATAAAGTGCTGGCCAAAAGCTGGCGCGATAGATGGCGCTATTGTCGAGGTGTAGTAAACAAGAACTGCGTGTATAACTTAAAATTAATGATATCTAATTTATAAAAAGTTTGAACATTCCAATTTTATTATTTATATACTTAATAGCAATAGACCAAAATTCTCTCGACCCATTTTATATATATTTCTGTCTTCAGCTATTATTTGCCTGTCTTTATTACCAACATGCAAATCACTCCTCATTCATCTTAATTTCAAATTTACCATTCAATTATATAGCAAAACCAGTTTGATAAAATCGATTACGAAAGCTAATTTAATATAGGAAAACACTTTGTCAAACAAAGCGTTACGACGTTACAGCTAATTACAATTAACAACTATAGATTTTCGGTTTTACCAAGGCATTATGATGTAGAGGCGCTACGGCATAGTATAAATGTTGTAGAGCTGTCTACAAAACGAATAAATATGAAAATGAACAACATACATACATCATAATATGGACATACTAGCTGACCCGGCGAACTCCGTATCGCCTTTTTAAGGTATTTTTTCTCATTCGGTTTTTTCCATCCATTCAGCCGGCAGGGCTTAAGAAATTGACCAAAAAAATAAAAAAGTAAGTATATATTTAGCTTGAACCACCCTTATGACTAAGGGGTTTGAAAAATAGATTACGATCAATACTCAGACTCAAAAAATATACATAAAAAATTTTATGCAAATAGGTCCAGCCGTTTCAAAGGAGTATTGTGAATAACACTGTGAAACGATTTTTTTAATCCAGTTTGCACCTGTCGTGGACAACTGATACATTGATATGATTCAATTACTAATACGGCTTTTAAAAATAGTGGTAAGTGTTAAAAGGGGGAAAATTAAGGGTTGTTTGTAACTGATTCCGTGCGGAGGTCTGTTTAGCAATCTTTAGTGCCTGGCGTCAAACAAAAATTCCGTGATGCCTCTGGGGCACCAAGCGCCAGGGACTTTGATGATTCCCCTGTGGAATCATCCGCCATGAATTGTAACTTTTAGCTTTTTCTCCTGTTTCCACTTGTTAAATAGTCATTTGCCATTGTGTATCGAACGTACACGGTCAGTAACTTCGTTCAGAGCGTTTAAAAGTGACGATCTGTGTGTTTTTATGGAAATGGAAGGTAAGTGACTAATTTCTATCAGGTGTTGTAAACCTTTTTGCATTATTTTATAGATTTATTTATTCAAGAGTGTTATATAGAATTTGTTCACGTACCTACCATTTGAGTTTGCAGCGAGGTGATACTTATTTATTACCATTTAGTTATGTTCTATATTCCAGTATTTTGTAGGGAAACAATCTTAAATCCGCTATTTTGATGGTAAATTTGTTTCTCTACAAAACACTGTAATATAGAACATAATATAAACATAATTAAAAGATTCT
The DNA here is from genome assembly GCA_944739405.2 of Euclidia mi. NCBI lineage: Eukaryota > Metazoa > Arthropoda > Insecta > Lepidoptera > Erebidae > Euclidia > Euclidia mi. The sequence continues at coordinate 47,166,861 of OX123182.2, read as the reverse complement.
GAAGCCTGTTAAAGCAGTGCCTGACACACAACAGATCCAGGAGGACTTGGACAGATTTTTCAATTACTGTACGTTCAATAAACTAGATCTGAACACATCAAAATGCCATCAAATATGTTATTCGCGAAAAAAACACACAATACAAACAAACTATAAATTTGGCAATAGTATTATTAAGAAAGTTGACGAAATATGCGACCTAGGAGTTATCCAGAATAGTAAACTTTTGTTTGATAAACATGTTGAATGCATCGTTAACAAAGCATCGAAGGCACTTGGTTTTATAATGAGAGTATCAGCAGACTTTCAAACACTTAATTCACTAAAAATATTATATTGTTCATGCGTGCGCAGTCTGCTGGAATATGCCTCACAAGTATAGAATCCGCAGTACACAGTTTACAAGGAACGTATTGAGGCAGTCCAAAGAAAGTTCTTACGATACTTAGATTATAGGGCAAAGCAGTTTTCAGCAAACTACGAGCACCGTTGTCGAAGATATCATTTTCTTCCATTAGAAGATAGGCGACATATTAACGACATATCATACCTAATGAAAATCGCTAATTGTAGTATTGATTGTCCGGATTTACTCGCTAAAATTGCACTGCGTACAAATCTGCTTGGCTTTAGGCGACGTCCACTATTGAACATACCATTTTCTACTACGAATTATCAACAAAACTCTTACCTACCACGAAGCATGACCTCTTTCAATAAATTACCACCTCAATTAGATTTTGATTTGTTTTGTACAAAGCCTGAAATAGCAAAGCACATCCTAGCTCAGCGGTTCTTTAGTCTTTAGTTTTTGTTAAATTTGTTTGTTACATTATAAATATGTCATTATTTTAAGCGCACTTATTATTAAGAAACAGCAAAGCGTATCCTTGCCCAGCGCTTCCTTATTTCTTCAGATCTTTAGTCTTTGTTGAATAAATTATTTCCATTGTTTTGTAACTTGCTTTGATATTGTATGTTGTTGTTTTAAGCACACTATATTGCTATAAAACTGCGGAAGCTTGTAATTGGCAACTTGTGTATACTAAATCACTGTTTAATAATGTAATTAGTCCGTAAGCTTTCCTAAAAGTAAATAAAATAAAATAACTAAATGGGATGTCTGATGGGTCCGATTCTAATGAATCAAAAATATTCTACTCGTACCTACAAACACTTACATGATAAATGTATTTTTATGGATAAAAAAATATCTATGTCTATCTATTTAAAAATGTGGATTTTTGTTAAGCTTTTAATTGACAACCTTTTTATTTTGTTGTAAAGTTACCCACGGTGCGTAGTTTTAAACAATAATCAACCGTATACGCAAGGGCATACGGAGCTTCGTAGGCGAAAGGCCGGTGAACAGCGCAAAAAATGGGTAAAACCCATTGTTTGTTAAGTTGCCGATCCGCCCCGCACTCTTTGTAACCGATGGGGTTACAAAGAGTTTTTTAGTGTTTTGAGGCAAAAATGAAACTAATGACAAAAGCATTTCATTTTTTGATAAGGTTCATTTTTGCTGAGAAACATTCCAGAAAGTTGGCTGTTAGAATTATCAAGTGATTAACGTTGCAATAATCAATAATAAAATGTGACTCGACAACTTGGTTTACAACCCCTGAAGTCTGCTAATTTACGAAATTACTTGAAACGAACACTGTAGGCATGATATGGGTGACAAATAAAGACACTTTTATTTACGGGACTCTTTTGACAAATGTCGTTTTAGCCGATTTTTTATGTTTTAGTTTTGTATCCTCTCGGGCACCATACGCCATACGCAATAGATTTACATGGTGCCTGTGCGGCATCATCCGCACGGAAGAAATGGAAAATCAAAAATTATGCCGAAAAAACAAAAAAGAATTGTTTCCTTATGACTTAGGGGTTTGAAAAATAGACTACGACCGATTTTCAGATCTACCAAATATATATCAAATTTCATACAAATCGGTACAACGGTTTCGGAGGAGTATTGTATCACTAACGCTATGAAATTACTTAATTGTTTCCCTAACGCTGTGAAACGATTTTATTACTGCAGTATGCGTCTGGTGCTTATGACTGATCTAGTGATATGATTAACTTACTAAGATGGCTATTAATACTAGGGGTTGGTGTTAAAAGGGTGAAAATTAAGAGTTATTTGTATTTTCAATTCCATATCATACAGAAAGAGAAATAAATAAAATGTCGAAAAAATAAATAAATTAAATGCGTGTGCTTGTACGCGCGTGAGAAGTTACACTTCTTTGGCACCATTAAAAATATTCACTTTTTTATCAAAAAAAAATCATCTTATTTGTTCATTTATTTTAATAAATATTTTTTATTTACTCAATTTCATACTAAATAATAAATATTAAAAATTAATATTACAATTTGATTTTAACATTAATAATTTAATAATGCTTAGTATTATTTATATTAAATAATATTATTTTAATTTATATCAATAAATAATCCATACGGATAGTTAACCTCAATAATAATAAATAATATTAATAAAAATATTCAGTTTAAATAACTAATGCATTTATCAGCACATTTATAATTCGCACTTGTACGAAACTAAAACACGTGTTTTGAATGTAGAAACTAAAATTTTGTGTCACACATGCGCATCGTAAAATTTCACTCTCATTTTTTATTCATAATGCGCCTAAAGAAGTATAACTTCAAAAAAGATGACACAGTAAAACGATGCCAAATGATAATTGGACCAATTATATTATGATGTTAAAGATATAAATTTTACTAAATATATCCCGTCCGCCATCTTGGATCCCCAAATAAATGTCATTATTGTTAACAGAATGCATTTCGCCCCGAAAATTATACCCATATTAGTTTTATTACAAATGTCCCGTTCGCCATCTTGGATTCCCAAAAAGATGTAATTTTCGTGGTCAGAATGCATGAAAACTCCGAAGATGATACCCATATTAATTTTATTAAAAATGTCCCGTCCGCCATCTTGGATTCCCAAATAGATGTCATTTTCGTGATCAGAATGCATGAAAACCCCGAAAATTATACCAATATTAATTTTATTAAAAATGTCCCGCACACATGCGCGCGCATCGTAAAATGTGACTCTCATATTTTTTTCATAACGCGCTTAAAGAAGTATAACTTCAAAAATGGTTGGCCCGTCCCTATTACTTAGGGGTTTAAAAACTAAATTGCGGCCGATTCTCAGATCTAAAAAATATACGTTTAAAATTTCATACAACTCGGTCCAGCCACTTCGGAGGAGAATTGTAACCAACACTGAGAAACGACTTTTTTGACGCGTGGCGTGGACAACAGAACTGATTTAGTGATATGAATAAATTACTAATATGGCTATTAAAAAATTGGGGTTGATGCTAAAAGGCTGAAAATTAATAGTTGTATGTATTTTTAATGCCACATAATAAAAAAAAATAAAAAAATTATGTCCAAAAAATAAAAAAATATTTTGGTTTTCACCCTTATAATTTGGGGGTTTGAAAAATAGATAACGACTGATTCTCAGGCCTACCAAATATCCCCTCCGTGGGATCTCCACCTTGTGGGGGGCCTCGTGGGGGGCTTAGTAACCGTGGATTTGATTTTCTCCCACGGTGAAGCTAAGCGGGATCCCGGGAGGGGATGCTTGCGTGAGGCCTGCGTAGGATGCGTCCATAGGTGCGGGTGCGGGGGACAGTTCTGTCTGTCCCTCGCAGTCGGGTGCGGTCGCGGGCGGAGAGGCGTGTCGGTGTTGCGTTGCCGCGCGCCCTATCTCCCGCGACCAAATGGGGGCGCTCCATTATTTGTTGCGTCGCGGTGGGGCCGCAGAGGAAGAGGAAATGCGGTGTTGCGTTGCCGTCCTCCCTATCCTCTACGGCCACTGGGTGTTTTGGCGGCGGAGCCCAACACCTTCATCTGCCGCCAAGGGGTTTTTGTTCGGGGCCCACCTGACCATCTGGCGGGCCAATACCCGTCGGGGGGTAGCGAGGAATGCGTAGGTGAAACCCTATCCTCCGACACATGGGTACATGAGGAGCACGGGTTGGTTTTTAGTCAGTAAGAGTCTGAAAGTCCCCTTCGTCCTTCCCCCCCAGGGCGAAGGGACTCCATGAGGATTTTCCAAACCGACACCAAAAAAAAAAAAGGCCAAATATACATACAAAATTTCATACAAATCGGTCCAGCCGTTTCGGAGGAGTATTTTAAGTAACACTGTGACACGAGAATTTTATATGTATAGATATTATCACAAAACTTTTTACTCGTATTGGTGATTTACCTACTAATGTGCTTTAAATGATTGGTAATTTAATAGGTAATTATCTGACTAGTTCATTTTAAGTTCTCAATAATTATTTTAACTGATGTGTTGGTCTTATTTTCTAGTACTAGGCCCTGACTATGCTGCAGATAAACCAGAATAAATATTTATGTGATGAGTTGATGATAGTAGTAGAGTAAAAGAGATGCCATCTATTATTTGTTGCGTGTCTAAAGGCTATTAGGCCTTAGCTAGCAAAGCCTGTAGATGTATATAGGAGTAAAAAGAACATTCACGTTATTTGTGCGTAAGCTAGTTGATAAATATACAGCCTTCGGTACAGGCTGACTGTAGAATCAGGGTCAGTACCGTGAATACTCGGTAAGTAATAACGTGGAAAACGAAGCAGCACTTGAAAAATAATTGTTTTTCATTTATCCAAATTAAAATTGTTTATTGGAAATCTGTTATAATTTGTATAAATACCATACGATAAAAGAAATAAAAGTTAAAGGAAGAAAAACACAATAACCTAGCTAGGAACCTGCACCATCTAGAGAGTGATGATTTCGATTTGTATGATAGTAATTGTAAACAAACAACTTGCAATAATAGATTTGTTTTTAATTTTACGTTGCTTAACAATTTACCCATATTAATATAGTAGGTACACGTTATCAATAAATATCTCGATGAAACAAACTCACATTTCACCATTATTATCTAATAAGAACGGAACAGGCTTGCGATTCAACTATACATTATTTTTTATATCTAAAACAGTCGTAGGCTAGATTTTTCTGGCATTTGGCTGACATATGACGACGACTTCACAATAAAGTAAATTAAAAGAAATAGCTTTTGTTGAAATAACTAAGGCTAAAAAACGAAGGTTTATCAACAATGAGATTCATTGCTAACCGTTGTATTGAATTGATTGTAGTATTGAAATTGAGGTGATCACCGTCGTTAGTTTAGTGTCTATCAATTTTTGCTTCTAACTTAGGTATTCAGACCAAAATGGTTTATATTTCTAGACAGAAATATAAACCATTTTGGTTGACTGGAGTTTTAATTTTCGTTTTTATATATTTACGTACACAATTTAATATTTTTTACGCAATAGCAAGTTAACTGACACGCAACCAATGTTGCTTAAAAATGACAGATGAGAGTATCAGTTTTCAAAGTACTGTTTCAGTAGGTATGTAAAATGTATGCTAAACAAAATTATGCAAATTTTGCAAGCACAAAGCTTGACGTACCTTTCAGAATATCAAAATTAAAAAGTTAATGTCATGTTGTGGTTTACGCCTTTTGAGCTGATAATTTTTGAGCGGCCGGCGGCGCGACAATGACACTTTCGTTTCTCCCAGTTTTGTAATAAAAATTGGCACTTTCAAACTTCATTATTACATCTTTTATTTTGCCTTGATTTCTTTAATTTATTTTAATGTTTATATATATAGTCGTATAGTTTACGTATAATAGTGTATAGTCCAAAGAGACGGTGTATCCAAAAGACCAGGAAGTGATGGAACAAGTACGAAACGTGCTTTTAGAGATGCAGAACTGGAACACTACCGTATTCCCAACTATGATGTTCTATGGATCAATTCCTGAGAGAGATCGCAATTCTATTTTTGATCTATCTAAAATTTAAAACCAATAGCAAATGATTGGCAGAAGCTTACACTGCAGCTGAAATACTAAGGCATAAATAGGATATAAACATTGTACAAATATTGATGGCACCGACACAGCAAACATCCAATTTTAGCACCATTATTTGCAGATTGTACACATGTTTGCCCCGTCATTTTGACCAGGCATACCTATCATTTACAGAACAATGAAGTATCCAAAGAGCTATTATATCTCTTCACTATTCAAATTTTTTGGCAAAGTAAAAGTCAGATATTTTTAGCATTTCTAAAGGTTGCCTATAATAAAATACTTTAAGCGATTAGACCGCTCTTTGTTCGTAATTTTATTTTGTATTTTTCTCTGTAAGCAAAAAATATATTGCTATAACCACAATAACGACTATTTTATTCTAAATACGCTGCAATTTTTTTTGCCTTGATTAAATTCGGTTTTCATCTTTTACTTACGAAAATCAAAAGACCAAATTTCGCCTTCACAATACAAGTTTGTAACAAAATTAAAAAAGTGTTTTAGTAGAATGCCATCTGAATATTAAAATTTAGTATTTTTGGCAAGACCATTTTATAACTTTTTTACGTACAAAAACGTGCCGCTAAATTGTTGGTGCCAAGGATTGTAATCCTGTTTAACGCGTTTATATACAGCAGAGAAGCATAGTGTGACGGGAGCCGATACGCATATACGATTGTTGGCATGTGTAATACTCTCAATATTAAGTTTATTGAATATATATATACGGGAATTAACGCGAACATGCATTAGGTATTTACATTCCTTATTTTGCTTGACGTTTCGGGACGGTTGCACGCCCCGTGGTCGCAAGCTGACTGGTGTAGCGGTGTCACGTCTCCGATTGCTAGGTAGAAGCTTCCATTTCTACCCCCGGGTCGTTTATTTTTGAAGTACCGGTGCAAAACACACTAACCGTATCTATATATTGAACATTCGCCGACTGCGCATTAAAGTGGGGTGTTGTTAGTCGAATCACAACATGCAACGCGAGTGTTTAAAAGTTTCTATTAAGTTTATTGTTAAGTCTTAGTATATTGTGTATATCTATTCATCTATCTCTACGCCTGTCTCCCATTGGGAAAAGCAGAGACTATGGAACGCCATATGCTCGGGTTCCAACACACTTCATTCACTTCTTCGACATTAATAAACCTCATCATGCCTGCTCATCGGGTATGAGCCCTTTTCAGCACGTCACCTATTTGGTCGACGTACGTCCGCCTTGGACGTCACCAACCGACATCTTTTGACATTCATTCTATTTTGTATATTTATTTATTTATAAAGTTTTTATGAATTGCTTACAGTTTCATGGCAAACAATAAAAATACTCCTTGGTATACTCAACAAATCAACAATCGCTATAAAACAAATTATATTTTTTACGTTATTATGGTGCATCTTTATATTATTTAGTGTTTAATTAGGGACAAACATATACCCATCTGGTAATTATCAGCCCTGTTTGTAAACTGCTTCACTTCTCCTTGCCATGAGGAGGCTTATAGCAGACGCAGATATAGCGAAGCGAAGCGCAGCGGAAGCATTTTCCACTCTCAAGCTATTATATTATATCGACACTTCTGTATTCCATGATATCGACCTTGTTCTCATTTTGAATTATGTTCAAAATCAATTAACACTTAATAATCAATTATTCTTTCTTGTATTTGCTGCGTGCTGTTATATGCGATAAATTGATTGTGAAAATAATTCGAAATGAGAAGAATTTTGATAATTGTGAACTCACCCCTTCGGTATACATGCGCCGGCCTGTCCAGTTGTTGGGTTCCGTCGCCATAAATGACAAAACACGGAACCATTATAGATTCGCCATGTATGTCTGTTCGTCCCTATGTCACAGCCAGGTTTTGCCGAATCTATTTAGCCCACTACAGTTACTGAGTATTTTCTAATTCTCAGAAGCAGCACAGAGTCTGACAATGTGCTCGGTAATGGCAATAAGCTTGCCCCCTATTACGTGGGACCTAAAAAAATCGTAAGGTGAAATTCAAGTGTAATATTACACCTCGGCCTACCCCTTCGGGAATACAGGTAGCAGTACATACCCCATTGTAAATTATTTGCTTAATATATTTTTCTTCCACAGCAATAACATCAGCGCGGGAGATAGTGCAGCTGAAGGTCCCGTTGTACGCAGACCCGCGTCGCGCCGCAGAGTTGAGCTGCGATTTCAACATGGACAAACAGAAATTACATTCTGTCAAGTTCTACCGGGACACCAATGAGATATTCATATTTACTCCGTCGTTAGAGGTAAGAAGTATTCCTCTTTATTTGATTGTCAGGTCCCATTTTTATAAAAATATAGGTCTTAGTAATTTATGTGCTCTGAGCCCCGATGACGATAATTTATGTCTAAGTTACGATTTCAATGAATATCATGACATAAAGAAAATTTGTATTATTTTTCAAAAATGAAGTGTTTAACTATCCAGACAGTAGGCGATTAGTACAGTACAAATTCGCCCATTAAAGTCGTGAGTGCGAATACCTATGTATAGTGTCTACGACACATCGTAGAAACGTTACTAATATTAATTAGTAACAACCTTTTTCACATCACTACAATCGTGTCACAACACTACAGCGCCTGCGCACGGGAGCGCGCGCCGTCATCGGTCAGCCATCAGAAGCCCAACGAAACACACGTACTCAGAACTATCGCTTGCGCTGAATATTGTCGGGCATTCACATTTGTACCTAGAACCAGTATTACTACCAAATATAATCTACAGTCCACTGCATACCATCTTTCATTTGGAACTGGCGCGAACATGGTCCATCTACGCCTACAAATGTGAAGAAGTCGATCTGCTTACGCGTCGTGAATCGTGATCAAGACCGCCGCCATATCAGCTGTCAGTGAAAATCAATGGACTCAGCGGCGGCCTTCGAGAAAAATCTGCACGACGAGGACAACGACGGTCGACGAGCCACGGCGGTGTCAGCGCGGTGCATCGCAGCCTCAGGATAACAGATAATCAGACCAATTAATTTTTTCCCTAATTCCCACAGACTTTTCAAATTGCAACAGCAATCGAATCAGACATCACAGACCCACCTCTTCGTAATACTTATGTTCTCAAACTAAGTATATATCCATTTCAATGAGAAATCATCATAAATATTCAAAAATCACAAAATTTCCGAACGTCACCTGTCAACCTCTCACCTAATATTTTTTTGCAAACAATAATTCTTAATTAATTTCTCTCATTCACAGCATCACAATTGCTTGCCGTGCAGCCGTGACGTGCTTGAATTGCCAGCCGCCGGTCTCAGAAGGGAGGCACTACGTGGTCGCATGTGCATGCGCCCTAGGCCTTCGCCCTCCACGTGTTATCTGTGCACCCACGCTTTGCACAGCCCTGCTTTCTGCCGCTTGCTGCACTGCACGCTATCATATAAGTATTGCACAATTCTGGCGCGAACATATAGTTATAATTTTAAAACCTGGGATTGTTATGAACCTATATGGATCCATGAATGATCTGATCGTTTTTGGTTACGGCTCGATGGTTTCAACTACTAGGTGACTTCGCGGCGCCGATGCGCCTGAATGTGGCATCTGATGCCAATTTTATGCAAATTGGCATATATAATTTTGCTCATATTATTAAATAGTAATAAATAGATTATTTACAGAAAACTTTACATATTTTGCTTTATACGCTGGCCAAGGGCTTTAGCCAATAACCAGTAGATATTCCATAAACGCTCACTAGACACGATTTCGATATAGCATAGAGGCACTTATAAATTACTGCCACTATTAATAACATTCTCTCGTTTAACCTTATATCCAAGCGCGATATTAGTGCGTTACACGAACATTAATCGATTTCCTCGAATAGTAACTAAAATAATACTGATATTATTATCTCTGAAACTTCTAACATAAACTAAAACAACGTTTCCCCCGAGCCCCAAACCAACTAGAATCATCACGGAATACCAACTTTGTAAACATAACTACTTGCATGAATGCTTACACATTTGTAAAAGGAAACTGCGAAACGTCTCTCTGTCCCACAAAGATTTGTTATACGTACGTCTTACTTACTACGGCATTATTTTAACCGCTTGGCTAGAGCAAAAGCTATGTAGCATAATCTTTGTTCTCATATCTTACGCTTACATGAATACAACATACAAATTGTAATTACGTTATTCTTATGTTGCTGGATAGTAATAAAGGTACGTTGTATAACATAAAACTCGTTGGTGAAGGTATTCGAGGAATTCGGGCTGGAACCTTAATTCTAGGAATACTTAATTAGAATGCAGGTGATTGTTATTTAAATATGAGTGTTTTAATTATATTGTTATACTCATGTTTAGTTACACATGTTTCTTGGTTTTTATTTTAATATATTTTTTTAATAGCTATGTTTTGTAAATTAAAAGTAATAACGGCCAGTTTTGTAGAGTAATATTAAACGCTGATATTGCTTTCTTTATTTCAATGAAAGAGAGTGTTGTGAAGTAAAAGAAGATGTAGTGACAAGCATCGAGAAAGGTATGCTAAGGTGGTTTGGGCACATGGAGAGGATGGATGACAAAAGACTGACCAAGCAGGACGAAGGGGAAGACCTACGCGGACGTTCTCTGACCAGATTGGAGACATCCTAAAAACAGGGCAGGTTAGAAGTACCCTGAACAGAAGAGCATGCATGAGGAATCTGATGGGAGTGAATGAAGCAAGAGAGATATGTCAGGATCGTTGCAAATGGCGTTCCGTAGTCTCTGCCTACCCCTCCGGGAAACAGGCGTGAGTCTATGTATGTATGTATTTTAATGATATTCTCCATATTTATAGATCTCATTTCCTCATCGACCCTTAGCACTGCGCTGACTGCTATGGATTCACAAAGTGCACTGTTTCGAGCCAGGGTGATATTTGTGTTTTTGTTTGATTGTTTTCAAAATCTCCCACGAAACAAAATTTATTTCTAATGTATTGCAGGTGAAAGACCATTTTCTCTTTGATCAAATTTATAAAATTAAGTTGAAGGCAAGTTACAAAGCGCTTTTAGTCTATTTTTGCGCATGTTAGACACTTCACGCACTGTATAGTATCCGTATAGCTCAGCAAATCTAGAGTAAAGATGTTTCTTCATATTTGGCTAAATATTTGTATTCACAAATATCACAAACACGCCACCCACACATGAACCGAATGTTTGCTTATTCACGAATCTGGCGAGTGCCACAGTGACGGACGTGTTGACAGCATTTTACCTGAATGCAAGATCGATACGTGTAGAAATACTATGTATTATGTACAAGCATTTATGTACAAAGTGATAAAAAGTGTTTTATATACCTAGTTGGCCCTAGTAGAGAAGGCCTAAGGTATTAAGCTCATCTTTGTAGGAAATGTGTATGTATTTTGATGCGTATAAAGTTAATTAATATGAATAGTTATTTTATATTATCATCATCATTAGCCTTTAACAGTCCACTGCTGGACTAGTTCTGTCCTTTGAAAGGAGGAATTGGCCTACTACACCACGCTGGCCAAACGGGTTGGTATAGGGTTTGTATCAAGTTTTTCCTTCTCTTACAGTGCTGTTCTCTGCATAATGTGCTCCCTCTGTCGGCTCTTACGACACCCATGTGATGATATGGGGTGGTGACATTCCGTATTCTTAATCCGTCACCACACGGAACATTTTATATTGTACATCACGACAAATGTAATTAGAATATTCCATTGGTGCAAATAAGAGCATAGTGAAACAATTTTGTTCAATACTTACTTTACGTTGATCGATCGATACGTACGCGATGCTTGGCAATAATAGTACTTCAAATACAATTTCACGACACCAATCATACGTTCAAATATCTATGGAGGTAATATCTGATAATCTCTCTCTAAATACAACTACCGGTTCCCTTGATATTATTAATCAACAAGCTACAAGAATTTATTTATCTCAGAATATCATGCTGACGCAATATGGTTAATATATATACATGAGAATAAAACGAATCATAGTGCGGACATACCTACAACAGTTTCGTCAAGCGCTATATCGTATTTTTACTTCTATATGTAAATATATCTTCCTGGGAAGATGAATATGGTCTGGCTATATTATACTCGAATATTATCCAGAGACTTGGAAGATACGAGCTTCGGCTTTTACTGTAGGAACTAAGTTACAAGAGATGTGTCACTGTGATGTATAAGATTTTATAAAATAAGAAACTACGCCACGGTTATTCCCGTGGTACTAAGTTTTTCTTCATAATAGCCAGTTTCCAGACTTAGGCGCAAAATTCGCTTTCGCCTCCAGCCTATAAATTTATCCATTTGCCAAATAAGCTCTACGTGCAGGGAAGGAGTAACCGTTACGTTCTCGTTTAGTCATAAGAGTTCGCAAAGACGATCAAAAAGTGTATTAGATATAGAAGTGGATTATTTATACCACATAAATAATTTGCGTCATCATGTCAGCCTAGAGACGTTCACAACTGAACATAGGCCTCCCACAAGGTTCTCCACTGATCTTGAGCCGCCCGCACCCAATCCACGTACTTACTTTTTATTAGGTAAGTATATGTTGTGCCTGATTGTTTTTATCGACAATACATACAAGTAAGATTGACTTGAGTACACATTTCTATTATAAGTTAATATTAAGATAGAAGGGACGGTCAAAGGTCAAACGTCACCGCCGTATCCTTGTCCGTTGTCCACGTCCGGGCAGGCGTGCCGTCAGTATAATACACCCACGCATTAGCTATATTTACACCCCATGTAACAATGGCTGTTATTCTATGTTTGACTTATAACAATAATGGCACCTTCGTCCAGCCAGATTGAATTAGCGACCGCTGTAACTTTGTCTGTGAACGCCATCACATCAATGACTGAGAATATGCTTTTTTTTTTCAAATACATCGACGTTTTTAGCAATATATTTATTTTAAAATTTCACAAAAATACTATGCCATCATACTAAGCATATTGCAAAAAAATATTTCGTCCATTTCGGCCTTTTGTTAATAAACAGTTTTTACAAGTTGATACTTAATAATACAATGTTTTTGAAAATTTACCTGTCAGTTTAGTCTTGCTAACAAATACAAAAAGAGTCACCAAGTTCGTCCAAGAATGAAAAGAACGTCGGATTGGTTTCTCGTTTTTCTTGAATTTGTTTAATTAAAAAAGTCTCGCAAGTTTTTGTATGTACTGGATAGCTTTTTTTCTTTTTTTTTTGGTGTCGGGTTGGAAAATCCTCATGGAGTCCCTCCGCCCTGGGGGAAGGGCGAAGGGGACTGTCAGACTCTTACTGACTAAAAACCAACCCGTATTCCTCACGTACCCGTATGTCGGAGGGTCGGGGATCGCTGAAGCATTCCTCGCTACCCCCTGACGGGTACTGGCCCGCCAGATGGTCAGGCGGGCCCCGAACAAAACCCCCTTGGCAGCGGATGAAGGTATTGGGCTCCGCCGCCAAAACATTCAGCGGCCGCAGAGGATAGGGAGGACGGCAACGCAACACCGCATCTCCTCTTCCTCTGCGGCCCCACCGCGACGCAACGATGGTGCGCCCCCATTTGGTCCCGGGAGATAGGGCGCGCGGCAACGCAACACCGACACGCCTCTCCTCCCGCGACCGCACCCGACTGCGAGGGACAGAAGAACTGTCCCTCGCACACGCCCCTTTGGACGCATCCTGCGCAGGCCTCCGTCAAGCCCACGCGGAGCGTCCCCTCCTGGATCCCTCTTAGCTTCACCGCGGGTGACTAATCCAC